>PVIR01004076.1:0-82264 GCA_004026965.1 Petromus typicus
TTGGGATTTCGTCAAGCATTACTCTATATAGGCACAGAAAAAAAATAGGTTGGTCCCAGAAGTATTTGTTTTTGTCATAGGCTATTGTATATAAATAAAGCTTACTTTCATGCTGCATTGCTATGGATATAGTCATTCTGTTAAACCTGAAAGATTATATGCTAATGTGATATTGATGCTAGCTGTTATTTATCATAATCCTAAAGTAGACATCTTTATAGTTCTAAATGATAGCTGTCTTGGAAGCCATTTACCCCCAAGAATCCAAGGAGTTTCTGAAATAAATCCTTCGACAGACAAATACAAACTTAAAATTTTCCTTTCTTATCACTAGAGAGAGATTAAGAGGATAGTTTTTCAAGAAAAGACTCTACAGAGAAATAAAATACTGAATGTTCTGAGCATATGGTACCCAGGGGCTGATCATTCTCTAAAATGGCCATACTGTTCAGGAAATTGGCAGGAGACCTTACAAGATTATTAAGCCATATTATTAGGCTATAATTTCTAATATTTCCTTCTTCCAGATTAAATTCTAGCCAGTAATATAGGGCCAAAGGGGCTTATTCCATGTCTATCCAATCAATAAAAATCTCCACAAAACTTAAAGACTATCAGTTGTGTGTCCAACTCATTAACCACACTGCTGTATCCCATCATTAAAAAGAATTATTTTTGGATGCACTTATTTTATTTCAGAAAGAGAAATCTCTAAATTTGAAAGATCCCACTGAGGTTTGGCTGGTGGGATTGAGTAAAACAAGGAACAATGAGTGAATACAAATGTTTATAAGGACATAGAATTATCTCCTAGATTAATATATGTACCTCCGTAATGAAAACATGAGGACTTCAGATAAGAAAAGTGCAAAGAGGAAAACAATGAATCTTTGTGGAGAAACTTGCATTCATTCTTCCTGAGAAAACAGAAGAATATGGATTTTGACTTCCCTCCTCTTCCCTCTTCACAGGGTTGCAATTTCTTGCTTTACCCCCGAAGACCTTACTACACTTTGATGTTCCTGGTGCCTGACTCGACCTTCACTGATGGAAGGATTGCCTGGGGCCTGGGATGATTCTATTTCCTGGCTGTGGATGTAGCATTTGCCTTGTTTTTTAAACCAGCCATATGAAGGGCGGAGTGAGAGAGCGTGCAGAGAGGGGCTGTCTGCTGTCTTCATTCTCCCCACACTCCTCTGAAGCCATTTCTCCCTTTATTGTGCATTCAGATCACTGCTTTGAAACGTGTCCACTGTGAGGAAATACTTAAAAGGAGTGTGCTGAGCTCTACAGAAGACATTGTTTTGCTCTGTGTGCTATTTCTTCTGGAGGCTGAACAACATTCGCCTTCTCATTAACAACTGAACCCTGTGTCACTTTTCCTGCAGTGATATTTTATTAGTTATTTCAGTTTGATATCTTGTGTCACAGGAGAGATGCATTTGAAAGAAACTTAGGCTCACAAATATTACTGCACACAAGTAGGACAACCAAGACTATATTTAAACTATTCAGAGAATCTAAAATTTGATTTGAAGAATGAAAGCATAAGGGAATTTTAAAATCTTTGATCAATATATAAAATGTCATTGTAAGAAGCTAGTTATTGTGCTATAAACTCATACCAATCCATTACACAATTGGGTGGTATATCAGGGAACTATACTATGTATTAATATGTTGTGTTGTTCTAACAGTAATAACGATAGCAACTAACACTATTGGGCACTTGTCATCTGCACTGGTTTATCTTAACTATCACCATGATTAGTTTGAGACTAGTCCATGAGGTCAATGAAACATATCTCTAGGTGAGTTTGGGTGTGACCTGGAAGTGCGACTTTAAGGACTGTGATGGTCCCTGGCTTCCTTCTCCTGGGTGCTTCTGCTTCTGCTTCCTGGCTATTCTATGAGGAACTTTCCTCTAGCCTCACCCTATGCCATGAGGCTTCTGCCCTAGAGTCAGCTAACCATGGGCCAGAACCTCTGAAATCATGAACTGAAATAAATGTCTTTGCATTTAAATCATTCATGCCACATATTTTGTCCTAGAAATAGAAAGATGACCAGTCCAGCATGGTAGGAACATGTACTCAGCGTGTTTATATGACTTTCCTTTCTGATTCTTTGAACAGTCCTATGTAGCAATAACAATGGTGCACTCACTGAGAAGAATTTTGTCTGCTCTTCTGCTGCATAAAAGGTAGGGCAGGGCCAGGGATTTAGCTCAGTGGTTCCAGCACCTGCCTTGCAAGCACAAGGGCCTTGGTTTGATCCCCTGGAATCACATACAACAATGGTGGGCATGGAGACTCATGTTCACCAGAAATCAGCACCACATGCCACAGTGCTGGGCTTGGTGCTCAGGAGGCAGAGGCAGGAGTATTGCTGTGAGTTTGAGGCTGAGCTCAGGGCCAAGGAGACCTTATCTCAAAAAAAAAAAAAAAAGTAGGACAGAAACAAACACCAAACTACTGATCTACAAATATTCTGAGTCATTATGTAAACAACCCTAAAAATGTGATTCAGCAACTGGAAGTGTTCATGTGAGAAAGGGGTACTATAAGGGGAACAAAGGAGAAATGTGATTCACAATCTGGCCACATTTGTACCAATTTCCCTTTATTCCTGAGGAAAAGAATTCAACTATGTTTATGCCAGGGACAGTCAACTTCAGCTCATATGATAGAACAAAAGCAGAGGAATGCCCAAGGCATCTCATGTGCTACTGATGTTATCAGCGATGCCACAGACATAAGGCTTTCTGTCTACTGCTTCTCACACATTAGCACACATGAGAATTATCTAGAGTTCTTAGTAGAAAACACATTTCTGCACCTCTCCTTCAGAGTCTAATTCAAAAGTTCTGGGGCAGGGCTTGAGAATGTGAATTCCTCCTAAAGAACAACGTGCTGCTGCCACTACTGGTCTGCAGTCTCAGCATGAGAAACAACAACTCCTCCTACTCCTATCTTCAGTTTTGCCAGGAATGGACATCGGAAGGAGTTCACCTGATATGGAATCCTTCTTAATGCAAAGACCAGAAACTCCTGATTGTTTATGGAGTCCACAGCAATCAATGCTGCTCTGTATCAGTGAGTGAAAAGTTTTGATGTGTGATTGGAGCTTCCCTCACTTCTGCACCAGACACTATGACAGTGTTTGGCATTTTCCTATTTAACCTGCATGAGCTCATAATGATTTCATTTTGAGTGTTGCAGGCATCAGGTGACATCCTCATCTTCATGATCAATAAACATGTGCTTTAAGAGCACAGGTACCAAAAATTGTCCTCGTAGTGATGCCGTGTGTGAACAGCACAGCAGAGAAAAGAATAAGAAATGTCTGAGCTAGCATTGCCTTGTAATTTACTTATCAGTTCCCATTGCAGAAGCTCAATTGACTTGAGTTCTGAAAACCAGCAGGCTTGTGTCCAGAACACTTTCTCTTGCTCTCCAAACCTATGTGTATCATCATTTGCATACATCAATCCGATGGCATTGAAATATAATGCAGATACTCCATCCAAAAATAAAGATTACCTTCCCAGCAGTCAGACTCCTTTTCTGCTGTCCCACAGGTGTTGTCCATGTGGAACTAAAGCTCTTTAGTTTTCATTAAACCAGAAAGTCTGGGTAATGCCCACTCCCCACCATGGTGGCAACAATTCTGTTAGGGAAGGAGCATTTCACCAGCAAACTCCAGTCACCCCACATTCCAGCCAGGTATTCCCAGCACAGGCCTGACTAGCTATCTCAGTCTCAGATCACATAACCTCTTCACCTCATTCTTTGGATTCCTGTGGTGCTAAAATTGATTCTGTCTCAGATGATAAGCTATTTGAAGGAAGATGAGAAGCCAAAGACTGAGGGAGCTCACGGAGAGCTTATGCTTTAGGAACATCCAGAACTTCAATCCCAATCCTGTCACCCTGTATGCAGGCAGTCATACATAAACAAAGCATCTCAATACACACACTTCTCTAACCAAGTAAAATGGCTCTGATTTTTAGTGAGACTGAGATGTTAAAATCCCAAACCCATGGCCCAGTGTGAAACAGGAAACTCAGGACTGAAATAGAAGAGCTGCAAATGTGGCCCTGGTTCTCCTCTTCTTCTTGTACCCAGGCCCCTGTACAACGTGACTGGCAGTTCTTCCCACTAAGAAGTTGAAACAATTTCACCAGCTCTTGAATCTGAATGGGTCTGAGTAACCTTCAGAACAGTGGCCAGAAGAATGTGGCACACATGAAGCAAGCCTCCCTCAAGCCTTGGCCTCTGAAAGTGCTATGTGTTTCCTCCCCATTTGCCATAGCAAAGGCCCCAGGTGACCTGGAGGATAATAGACATTGAGCAGGGTTGAGTGAACTTGCTGTCCTGGCCAAGTGCTCAGGTAGACTAATGAGCTTAGAGTAATTTAGCATATTTACCGGGTTAGCTAGCAGCTAAGAGTGGAAGTGTGAGTGAGCCAGCATAGAGCTAATCAGAAGACCACACAGCTCACTTAGCAACTCTTATAAAAGACATGTGGTTACTCTTATAAGCCAGTAAGCTTTTTAGTGGCTTGTCCAATGGCACTGATGTAGCAGCAGGTAAATTTTTTTTAGTTTCTTGCCAATTTCTTTAACTATTTTGTTCACTATTATCTATCAAAACTAAAAACTGTTTATTATTACCCTCCTCCTCTAGTGCTCCAGGCAATCCAAAACCACTCAGTCACCAAAATGTCCCATGACTTGGATACAAGAGCCTTATAGATCTGTCCTATAAATATTCTTCCCTGGGAAATAATGCTCCGCCCAAGCCTTGCCTCATATGCCGTATATGAAGAGTGTCCCTAGCACCAGCTTATGTCCAGCTTGACTTGTGGCTTGAACATTGGCTGGAACCTTTTCTGGGGCAGATCGCACAGTAGCAATCTCACAGCTGCAAAGGTTGTCAGGTCCACGACTGTTCAGTCCACAGCCTCTTCCACTTGAGCTGGACCCCACTTATCTAGGGGACTTGGGCTCTGTGCCATGTCAGCCTGTTCTTCTTGCCATTTCCAGTAACCTGACATCATGATTGTGTTTGTTTTTTAGTTTATCGTCAATATCAGGTTCATGGAAAGTACTTTGAAAAATATGAATTCAATGAGAAAAATTTAAAACTATTTATTAATGCACTTCGCACTGAAAATACCTTTATTCTTATATTCCATTAAAATCATAAGTGTTTAAGGGTTAGTATAAATGGAAATCATAATACATTGTTTGTCCCTCTCCAAGAATATATGTTTTTTTATATTTTAGTAGTTGGTTATCTACCTGTCTTACCCTGGAATAATATCTTATTAATGTTTTATTTCTCCCTTTCACAGTCATAAAATATTTCTTGAAATAAAGTGTATTTACATTGAGAATCAAAGTTTCGACTGAAAGTTTGTTTGCTAAGAAATTGGAGTTACAGGGTAACAGTATATAAAAATATCTTGGTTCTAAATAAGGAAAATTAAATAGAAAACTCTTACTACATGGAATTTTCAAACACCACTCTATAATCTACTGGACAGAGAAGAATGGCCTGATGTTTCAGCCTCCTACATACAACATGAGACTGTGCAATAAACCACGTGAACTCAGGGGTTTCCAACATGTATTTATTTCTTGTTCCTGTCTCTTCCAGTCGGGCTTGCTCAGGCTGGATTCAGCTCGGCTTGGATTCAGGCTGTGGTTTGAGTTCTGTTTTGACCTCCAGCTTTCACCCTTCTTAGATCAGTTTTAGGAGGCAGGTTCTTTTGCTATGAAAGCCAAGCATACAGGAAGTTCCCTCACAGGATATATTTAAAGCTAGTTAACCCATTTGCTCTCCAGTACTCAAAACCACTTTATAAGACCATGCTTAAACTCAAAGGTTCAGGAGGTGCCTGTCCAGTGGGAACAACTGTACAGGTGCAAAAAGTGTAATGATTGCAGGAAGGGGCAATAATGGGAGACACTAAGAAAGTGCCTGTGGTTGCAAACTAAGTGAATGGTAAATAGAAATATGTAGGTTTCATTAGAGAAAGGACAAATATTTCCATTTCAAGTTCCTGTTTCATCACTAAATATATCAAAATCCCATAATTTTATGTACATTCTAGGTTTTAGGTCTCAAAAAAATGTGTTATTATCATGAAATCTGTCAGTAGCTTGTACTTTAAATAACAATGTAGAAAATACAACCCTATGCTTTTTTCTTCTATTCAGCTGAATTACAATAAGAAACTCTTTAAATTGAAAATTGCACCAGTAACTAGAAACAGCTTTGATATTAATTCATAATCAAAAGAAAATTTCTGTTCATGCACGCATTTCCTGCTTTTGAGGTTGAAATAGTCTTTACTTATTTTAAATAAAATACATTATCAGTTAATATACCCTATAGTATAGATAATATTACAATTGTGTAGGAGGTATGAATGTACTGCTACTATAATTCAGAGTCAAAGAAATGTTGTATTTCTTTGAGTTTTTTCAGTCGCATTAAATGTAATTTTAAGTGTGGAGGGAAACTGAATCTATTCAACATTACAAGCTACTCCTTTAAGCCCTCTTTACATTTCCTCATTTCCTCTGGCCCCACCCAGAAATGCCTTAAATTAAACAAGGAAGGACACATTGATCTCCAGCACATACAGGTAATCAGGAAATTCTGAAACTCGCACTACCCTGGTCCCACAAGGCTCACAGCTCTGCAGTTTTCAAGTCATCTTGGAATAAGACTCCTCAGGAGATGTGGTATCACATCAGCACTCTGACCTGCTAAAAGCACCACACAGCTGTGCCCTCAGATACGCTGATTCTTTGGGGAGAGAGTGAGAGAGAGAACAGGATCCTGAGTTGCAATGTTTTGCTACACGTGAAGATTCCAGGTTCCTTCCCTTGGAAAACTTTCCAAGTTTGTTGCTGAAACTTCTTTTCCACCCACTTAGCTGTAACTCTTCTCTTTGACAAATACTCATCTCTCCCCTCCAAGTGAAGTACTGGTGTAGCTTCGTGTGTGTGTGTGTGTGTGTGTGTGTGTGTGTGTGTGTGTGTGTGTGTGTGCATGTGAGAGAGAGAGAGAGAGAGAGAGAGAGAGAGAGAGAGAGGGAAAGAGAGATACAGACAGATAGACAGACAGAGATAGAGAGATTTTCTTCAAGGAATTTGCTTTTATTTCTAAAACAAGATAATTTTCACTGAGACAAAGGGGATTAAAAAATTCTTGGAAGAAAGTAGGAGTGGTTAGAATACCAAGTATGAAACTCAATAGTCTTCACCCTATTGTTTATTCTATAGCAGTGGATTCAAAACACAAATTAATAAATCTAATTATCTCACCATAAAGCTGTTTCACTATTGTTTAATGTCAGATTCAGAATGAAATTATTTTGTATGTTTCCATTTTTTCTATGGCATATTATTTTATCCAGGGAAATTAAGAATTAGAGGACTTTACTAATATAGAAACATTCTTAGTTCATTAGTTCTAATACACATTTCTATTTTGTTTTTCTTCTTGGCAGTTGCAATCTAAAGGATAGAGTTCAGAAATTAATTTTAGCAGCTTTTGGGAAATCCTGCACACAGCAAAAGTAGAATGTCAATATCTCACAAGAGGATGCCTCAGAGCTTTTTAATTTATTTTTGAATAAACTATGAGCACTAGCAAATGAGAGCACTTATAGATTTCTTGCAATAGCTGGATTCACAGTACAGTAAAATTACATGCTTTCATTATTAAAATTGTACACTAATTTTTATGTTTATTTGTTTAACTATTTTAATATGAAATTATGAGAAGTTTCTTTTCTTGGTCAAAATGAGAATTAAACATTTATTCAAAATTGCCCAATGTTAGTCATTTTTACATATATATGCTGGGCTGAACGCAGCAAATGTTCTGCTAGTGAGCCACACCAGCAGTCCAATCACTAATGTAAACTTTTCTAGGACTCATAACGCACCTTCTTGGGAAATTATATAAAATATATATTTAGTTAGGATTTCTACTGTATATATCTGTAAGTTTATGTATCACCAGTGATCTGAAGCAATATAAAATCTAGTCCTTTTTTCTAGGTACCCTCAACATAGCAGAAGAGTTACTTGTATCCATAAAATTCATGTGATAAAGTACTTATTTAACCCTTCCTTGTACCAGACATTTTAATTCTACAAGAGAGTACATGTCATGGGACCAGAGTACTCTGCAGTTTCACTTGTGTTAGTTCAAGGAAATTTGATAGGTTAAAAAAAAATTAGTGTAACTATAAAAAACCAAACTCAATATTATGCCCTTACATATACAATGAAGCACTTTGCATTATATGTGAAGCACCTATTTCCACATTTATTGAGTCAATTAAACTTTACTAGATGTGTGACACTGGGTTATATTATACAGTCAGGAACAAGATAGTCACTGTCCCTGTTGTTACCATATGCAGAGTCTTTGTTATGTGAAAATAACCCATTAAAACACAAACACCATAATGAACACATCTAATATGGGGAATTTTATTTCTGAACATCCAAAGATATTTGGTATATTTACACATTTTGAGATTTATTTTGAAGTCAAATTATACTTAACCCAAACCAACATTACTCAATTAAATTCTACAGCGCTCTCCTCAGACCTGGCTTAATTAAACCAGCAGTCAAATTTTTCCCTCTTTGGTACTGGGAGTCAAACTCAGCACCTTGTGCTTGCAAGGCAGGTTCCAGAAACACTGAGCTGAGTGCTTGGCCCATCCATCAATTTTAATAATCCAATCCTTTTTGTTTCTTGTTGCCTCCAATTCCCAAATGTATGTCTGACAACTGCAGGCTTGCATGTTTATAGTATATGATCCTTACACTTATCTTATAAAGAAGCAAAATGCTTCTAACGTGAAAATTGCAGTACCCTTGAGGAGACTGAAAGTAACGTCAGAAAATTGAAAGACATCATGTAATATTTTTAATGATTTTTGTATGAAACAAAGTTTAGTGGTATGAAATTTTCCATTGGTGGCACTCAAAGAGGCAAATTTTGGAGCTCTTTGGATTTGATGATTTCAGATGAGTATGTTCAATGCATACATGGGAAATTTTCACAGTCCAGACTCGGAGATATTGTCTAACACTGCGGATCACCTTCCTATGACCAGACACAGCCATGTGACTGAAGCCAAATGCAAAGGAGCCTGGAAACCTACTTGAGCCTAAGATTGAGTCCAGATCAAAGAAGAAATACATCTTAGTGAACCAGATCATTTCTCTGTCACAACGCTTTTTCTGGTTGAATTTTAGTTCTCCTAAGGAAGAGACAAACACACAGAAATGTATCTTTAAAGAATAAATGTTTTATATATAATCCATGTCACCTTTCCAGATCTTTCTTAATAATCCCAGTACTTTAAAAGAAACTATTTGGATATAATATACCCCTATGGAGGAAATTCCAGAGCAGTTGTATACTCAAAGTCCCATTTTCTGTAAGGTACAAATCTAATATACCCATAGGACATTTATAGAAACTTCAGAAATTAACTTTAGCACAATGACATTATAGATTTTTCCAGTTTGTCCTTCATCATAATTTCTTCTAATGACTTCTTTTCTGTTCTAGGTAACTCCAAATCTGTCTCCCACTCATCTCCCCTCCGTCTCTCCCTCCTCCACCTCTCTCTCTCTCTCTCTCTCTCTCTCTCTCACACACACACACACACACACCGCATACACACAGCCCATTCTTTTTTTTTTTTTTTTTTTGAGACAGGGTCTCACTTTATGGTTCAGGCTGGCCCTGAGCTCAGCCTCAAACTCACATCACAGCAATCCTCCTGTCTCTGCCTCCTGAGTGCTGGGATGACAGGTGTGAGCCACCACACCCGGCACTGTGGTATGTGGTGCTGGTTGCTGCTGGGGTGAGTCTCTACATTCAATATAGTATGTGGTTACCAGGGATCGAACCCATGCCCTTGCACTTACAAGACAGGCGCCAGAACCACTGAGCTAAATCCCTGGCCCCACCGCCCATTCCTTTTATTTCTGTTTTTCCTTCAGGTGTCAGATCTTTTAACACCTAAAGTAAAGGGCCCTTCCCTACCTTGTGTGCCATCATTGCTCCGATTTTGCCAGTTTTACAGAAGTGCAGCGTGATGCTCTTGACACCCTCTGATGGCAGCACAGGACAAAGAGGATGAGAATTGGGATGTATGGAGGCTGCTAAGTTCTCACTACGCACATCACGTCTTCCACACACAACTTAATTTTTGAATTAGCTGGACTAGGAAGATACCACTTTATACTTCTTTTCCTGGTGAGGAAACGAAATGTCTTTGAATGTCATGTAAATGTCATGTCATCAGTCCCATCATTACTGAGGAAATATCCTAGACTGGCTCTTAGTCATTCTCAGCTGCCAAATTTCAGGAGTGATTGAAAACGCTGGAAAGGAGAGTGTGGCCAAAGTCATTCCTGGAGTTTGAGTCTTCCAGAAGAGAGGAATTCTTGTATCATTATTCTCATATTGGAAGAGGATTTTTGTAATGGTATCTGAGAATGACAACAAAACAATAAGCCTATTTTAATTTCGTGCCTTTGTTCCTGAGTGTTCAGCTTTTACCTGCAATGAAAAACTCTCACTCAGTTTTCTGAGCCAAGTGGAAAGCAGACTTGTTGGAACAGGCAGAGTCGAGATTCCGAACCTTGGTACTTACTGAACTCAGCATTATGATCCTGAGACAGATGTACTGCCTCCATTTTGTCATAGCCTTTGCAATCTCAGATTTCTTTCTAAAAAGCCCTGTTTGGAGACCTACTTGACATTCACCTCTAACATTCTCTTTCTGAGCACGAATGCTAAGCTTTGTGCTTCTAGCAATAACATTCCCCTGCATCTGCTGGTGGGATGGGCCAGGCTCCATGCATGAGTGTCACCTAAGACCCAGTTTAGAATAAATTCTGATAGTGCAATTGTTTTCAGCCTGTGATCCCTGGCCTGCCAACGTCAGTGTCACCTGGGGGTTATTGAAAATGAAAATTCTCATTATCACACCACAGTCTTACCAATTTAGTAATTCTAAGTCAGAAGGCACAGAAATTTGTGCTTTAGTAAACTCCCTTATTCTAATGCATGTTAAAGTTTGAAAATATGGAATTAGTTTTTGAGGTCTTCTCATTCCTTGTCAAGCCTGTTGGTGCAATGGATTAAAAATGAAGGACTTTGTACCCAACGGTTCAGCAATTTAGCTGGCCATGTGACCCCGGGGTTCTGCCTCAGCCTCTGTTCTGTTCCATTTATTCCCCTCAAAAATACACCAAAGAGCCATAATCTAGCTCCCCTTCTTCTGTGTTTGCTGATGAGTAACTAATGGAGGTCTGTGTTCTCCCATGTTAATCTTAACTGCCTATCTAATGCTTAGCAATGGCTTTTGGGTGAAGGTTGTCCTTGTGACTATACAGCCCCTTCCACTTTGCACTTAAACAGCAATATTCCAGCAGGCTTGTATACCATAAATCATTGGGGCATGGATTGAATGTTATATACTCATCTATTTATAATTAAACTTAATATGGATTTAAACATCTGTTGAACTCTGGCTTTGAGATTGGCTATCATTGAGAAAGGCATAACCTTGTTTGTAACAAGGAAGGGCTCTCTCTGGGAGCAGTTCAGGTCAAGAAATGAGAGAAAACTTCTCAGTTTTACACATTTTTTAAAATCTTTATTGGTACATTACATATACGCATCATGATTGCACTCCATAATAGGGATTTGTACCAGTAAAATATTCTTTACAGGGAGGTCAAATAGTTCAGGCCAGAATCCTTAAAGCAATTAATTTGAGTTGAAAACATGAGATAGATGCATTTGATGCAGAAATTTTCAAATCCTATTTAAAGAATTAACTATCCATATGCCAACCTTTCAGAAATACCACAGGACTTGGAAGTGTCACACAGCAGCCACTCTTTGAAGTTGTTTTGGATCAGAACAGAAATTAAAGAGATAGAGGAATGAGAACAAATAGTGAAGATGGGAGTCTTTGAATTTCTCCAAAAGTAGACCCTGAAGAAAAATTTGAGTAAAACTACTTTTACTGTGCATGTGATCTCTGAAAAAAGTGGCAGGGAGATGGCAACTGTGATAAGGAAGTAAAGAAAGCAATCGAGTGGGTAGCATGAAGCAAGATATCACTGTTGGAGACTGGACTGCAGGGTCACAAGTTCTGAGCTCACTTCTAGGCTCCAGCATTTGTCATCTTGAGTTCCTTGAAATCACTGACCTCTTTTCGCCTCACATCTCTCTTGTATGAAAGCGATGGATGATGCTGTTGTTATAGATACAACAGGCCTAGCTTTTATTGAATGCTGACCATGCTACACCAGGTTCAATGCTAATATTCCTCCAAATCCTACAAAATAATTGGCTGTTCCTCAAGTGTTACTTAGAGGTCAGACTGACTACATAATTTTATGAAAATAAAGGGATCTTGCAAACTGTAAGGTCATATCAAAGAAAGTTCTCCCCCACAGTGCTTGAGTCAGCAGAAAGGCTGTGATTTGTTACAACTTTGCAGTTCCGCTGTGAAGCCTTAGCCCGGGCCCTGGATCTCTTCAGAACACTTTATAACAGATAGTACTTTGCAGGCAGTATGGGGGCACTGTGCCTAGGACCACTGGGTGTTGTCTTTGCAATTTCCTATAATTCCTTAAGAGTTTACAAAAGTGAGTTGGGGCTGCTGGAAATATACTTGACATAACCAACTGGAAAGTTGTTTGTAGACTTTACTACAGCCAAATATGCATGCTTGTAACCCAAGGACTCCGAATTGAGGCAGATATAAATAAAAAATGGGAGTGTATGTGCAGTAAAAGCCATACACTGCAATGTTCATTGGAATCAAAACATTGAAACTTTAAGTGCCTATGAACTGTATAATAGAATAAATTGTCATCTATTCTTATGCAAGGATGAAAATGTACAATCTACAAGAATATAAAACAACAATAAATCTCATAGATAGGTTATTATGGATGACAAATCAGAGGTACAAGGGAATGGCATACCTCTGTTCAGAAAACGTTCCTAGAAGAATATGCTTATCTATGAGGTTCCAAGTCAGTTTCCAGGGGTCACTGAGTAGCAGGAGCTATAAGATAAGCTTTTGGCTACTAGTGATGACCTGTTTCTTACTCTGTTCTCATGCTAGTAACCTGGCTGTGTTTACTTGCACATTTACCGAGCTATTCAGCTATGATCTGAGCAGCTTTCTATATGAAGATGACAGTTTTTAAAAATGATCTAAAAACAACTCTCAGGATTGGATTAGTTGAATTCAAATGATTCATCTGGCTATTGAAGTCCAGATACTGAAATGAAATTCAGACCTCATCCTATGACTGATGAGAGGAAAACTTTGACCAACTTGCCAGAGGCAGGTGGACAGAGCGATTCTATGCAGCTGAGCCACGCGGGGACAGCCCTCTGCCCGCCACAGTTCCCTCCTTCCCACCTGCACCCAGCACGGAGATTTACACAAGGAGTTCTCAGGGGCCGTGAGGTCAATACTTTTGGGTGATGCAATTTCAGAAACTTCCACAGGGTGGCGAGGATGCTATTTACTGATCCTCTTGCTGTCTTATTCTCCAATCGTTTTCACAAGGTACAGGTTTCTCTATCCATAGCTATTACCAAAATTAGATAACACAATTTTATATGCTATCGTATTTCTAATAAACACGCCACAATCCAATTAACTTAGAAGACTAATATGGAGCTTTAGAACATTAAATAAAATCGTAAAAAATAAAAAGGTCAGTGTTGTACCAGAGAACAGAATTTCTGAAGCTAGCAGATTAGCACAGAAAATTATCAAAGTGGGGAATAACAGCCAAGCGGATCTCAGGATGATGGAATAAAGTCATGATCAAGTACCCTGTTTCCTCTCTAAAATATTCTGGATGTGATGAGCGCAGAACATTTAGCTGGATACTACTTAGAAAATGGTAGCTTGTTTAAAAAAATAAAATAAATGCCTGCGGTATATCCCCTTATGGATATATATCTTTGCAATGTGGTTTTCAGTAACTCATCAAAGGACGAAGAAATTTCCCAACTCATTGAATTTAGGTTGATCGTATGGTCTATTTATCCAACAGAGATCTGATTTTCTTCTGTCTCTGAATTTAGGACTCAGGGGTCCTTACACAATTCCACCTTCTCTCTCAGACCATAGCCTTTACTATAGAGATAAGCGTGAGCCTATCTGTGACAAGATGAGAAGCCACTTGTGTCAGTCCATGCTGTCCCAGACAGTTAACTGCCAGTCCTCATCCTCTCCCCCAGCTGATGACACATACATAAGGCAGGTTTGGCAAAATCACCAAAGTCCCACCCACCTTGACAAAAATCACCTATGTTGCACAGAGACTTGTCAGCAATAAATACTAACTATTATTAAGTCACTGAGCTTCAGAGTGGTTTATTCTTGAACAGGAACTAACTTGCAGTCAGATCAGAAATCCCAATTGGATTGGGTTTTCTCCACTAACTTTCCTTCTTGGTACATCCTGGCTATATAGTGAGTCCAGATTTCTTTTTAAATTTTTGTTTTGTTTTAGTGTACTGGTACATACACATAGTGCATAATATTTACATTGTTTGTGGGAAATTGGTATCTGTACATAACACATCTTAATTCCTTCTGGATTCAGATCTTGGTAACTGTAGAAAAATTAGAGATCTAGAAAATTCTGCTTCAAAGTACTATGCATATATATGGGCTTTGGGCTACTTTAGTCTTGTAAATTGGGCAGAGTTTGAACTGGTTCTCTGGCAAATCTGGTCTGGGTTCTAGACAGTGAGGGTCCACTTGACTGATAACTTCTCAATGAAGAAACTGTGAATTGTAGGGAATGGACGGTCTACTAAAGTGGATTTCCCCCAACAAAATTGAGATGAAAGTCAAGATCCTAGTCCCCCTAGCCATTGTCCTATTACAGGAGCCTATTAATATTTTCCAAACTTCAGTGTGTAAAATGAGTCTCATTTGCATATCAGAGCCAACCTCTATGAAGTCTTCCTTGGGCAGTCTTGCCTGGAATACCCAATATAAAAAGCGCAAGTAGATAGCAGACAGACAGACAGATAGACAGAGACGCAATGGTATGTTTGGCCTTTTTCCTAACTATTTGCAAATTCAAGGGTCTGAATTTACACAGTAGACCTAGGGTTATATGTGAGGGTTTCTTCTTTGTATTAATTTCAGTTCTTCATGCACTTCTGTAATTCCAGCCTGGTGCTGGGCACTTATCAGATGCTCGTGAACAGTGACTGCCTGAGCAAATGACAAGCGCTGATGGGGGGAGGGGTAGCTCACGTGTGCTGGTGGAGGATCAAGGGGAAGATGGGCAAAGGCATCAACTGATGTGTTACCTGCTGTGACAGTAAAGACCCAATTGGTATTGTTTGATTTTATGTCAAAGAAAATTCTACAAGCAAAATAGAAACTAGAAAAATATTTGTTAAATGAAAAACAAATTTGAAATGAAAAACTTTAGTGAGAATTTCTACCTCAGAAGTTAATTTCTTAGATTTCTCCATATAGTGTTACATCAAATCTAGCAATGAACTTGCATTAATACACAAATGAGAATTTTTAGATGGGTCTTGTACAATTCATGAATAAGTTAAAGCCAATTAAAATTATATTTGAGAAAAATGGCTATGTATTAATATGATAGATATTTTCTGAATTTTTACAAAGAACCACAGTGGACCTCCCAATACCAGAAAATTAGATGGGGAAAATGTGAATAAATTATACCTGATGGTTCATTATTAAACTGAACTTTGGATCAAATGTTATCACATTTTAAAGTTATTGTATTATAACTGAGTTTTTCAGAATAAGAATCCAACACTTGATTTTTCACATGCACATTCTGAAGAGTTCAGCTCCACAGATAAACTCCTTTCAACAGTGAAGTACACTGACTGAAGTGCGAAATGTAGTGACTATTCTCTACTGCTGGTTGTTATTGCATTGCTTTTTAAGGAATTTAAGAAATTTTTAGTTTCTTATTAAAGGTGCAAGCTAAAACCTTTGAAAATTGTATAGGACCAGGAGCAACTAAATTCACACCAGTGTCAGAGTTCGCCGCATCAATGATTTAATTTGTTGTTGTGAGATGAATCTAGAGATACTGAACATATCAAACGAAGATTGGCTGTGATGTGACTTTTTTTTTGAGAGCTGCATACTGCCAGAGAGCTTCTGCCATTCAAGTTATTCTAAGATCATTTTGTGTTCCTGCTGTGGCTGTGAATGACAGCTTAATATAACGTGTGTAGAAGAGAGCAAAAGGCAGAAATTCTTGCTTAGACTCTGGGCTCCCAAGTGTCTAACAACAGCCACAAGGAAAAACTTCATTTTCAAATAATTCTTAAACTCTATCTTAAAGTCTTAGCATCAATTCCCATTCAAGTATTAGTGACTAGAATAAATTAAATCATACATGTAATGGCATCCTATGGAAAATCAAACCCATATTGGTCTCTTCCTTTTAGAAATTGGCTTCTCACCAGGGACCTTTCCTTCTTTGTCTGCTCCTATCAACCTGTCCCTTACTTGCTTTAATAAAAGTTAACCTTTTGGATATAAAAAAAATGTGAAAGAAAAAAAGCAGTTTTGCTGATAAAAAGCTATTATATCTAATAAATATTGATGTTTCAGGATGGATACTAGATAGAAAGATATTTTCCTTGTGCTATTTATTTTTAGCTTTATTGTAACCCTTCGACTAAAATAAAATTCAAGGCAGAAATTAACCAAACTCCATTCCTAAGTTAAACTTTTGCATTTTTTCTCTAAAACAACTTTTAGTCTTAGAACTCATGCATATTTGAAAGGTTACATTTTTATAACACTGTCATAAAGTAAATGTTTTGCTTCACATATTTACTTATTTCCTTCCTCTCTCCCACTTCCCCACAGTGTTTTCTTTCCTTTCTTTAATGTTTTGGGGTGTTTATCTGTTGGTTTTTGCGTATTTCTCATCCATCTTCATCTACTCCACTTACACTAAAACATTTGCTGTGGAACAAATGTTATCACCTTGCTGTGTCTTTCCTGATCATTTTTCTGGTCTTGCAATCTAATCAGGCAGAATTCTAGGGTTAACCCCAATGAACCATTTCTTTATATTAATCCCAAGCCCTGCATGTGGTTGGAACCCCTGAATATGCTATGATTATAGAAAAGAAATGGCAAGTGATTTCCCTATTGTTAATCAGATCTGAATTGGTTGTTAGTTACAAAAAAGATCTTCTCCTGGGTGGGCCTGACCTAATTAGGCAATCCCTTCAATTAAGTATTGGGCCTTGTCTGAGGAAAGGGAAATTCTACTACAGGCTTTGAAAAATAAGTTGCTATTCTAGGAAGGGCACTTGGCTAGAATCTGAAGGTAGATTTTTGTAGCTGATAATAAGAGGGAGGAAGAGATGGGGAGGGAGGAAAGGAGGGGAAAAGGCAGGGAGGGAGAGAGGGAGGAAGAGAAAATAGAGACCTCAGTTTTAGAGTTGCAAATAACCTGCAATTTAGCTAACTAAGCTATGAACAGGACCTCAAGCTCCAAGTGAAAAATGTAGCCTGGTAGACACTTTGATTGGCTTTTCAGCAATGATGGCACCAGATTTATGACTTAGACAAACAGGAAGGTAATAGAAATGCTATGTTGTTTTAACTGCTAAATCTGTAGCAATTTGAGTTGGCAGCCATAGAAAACCAATTCATAATCATTTACACATTTATAGAGACAAGGTCACTATTGTTTATGCAACTCTGGAGCAACAAATTTGTAATTATATTCAGAAATTTCATTCTCCATGAATAATTTTTGAATAAGTATATATAAAATCAGTAATGACATAGAATATATCTGAATAGCTTAATCAACCACATGAACCTAATTAAACAGTCCAGCCATAATAGCAGAATGCATATCTGTTTCAAAGGCATGTGGAATAGATTAAAATAGATGGTATTCTGGGTTTAAAACAAGTTTAAATACATTTAAAAGACTCAAATTCACAAAAGTATGTTCTCTGAACAAATAAAATTCAATTGGAAATGAAGAACAAACTTTGGGCAATGCTAATAAAGCAGCAATTGGTATAAATTTGTAGAAATAAAGTATTAGAAAAAGAAAACTTCAAAAAGAAATTGGAAAATGAGGGAAAAATGTAGTAAAATTAGAAGAAAAAAAATAATAAAGGTAACATCAATGAAATAATAATGTACAAGTCAATGAAATTAAAATACAGCTCAATAAGAAAATCATCAACAAAAGGTGATAGACTCGTAGCTGCACTGATGCACAAAAGAAGAATAAAGGTATAATTTGCCACCTCAAGAGGTTTCACCATACAAATTCCATAAATTAATAAAGGAGAAAAGGAGACTATTTCAAAAATAAGTCATGCCAGTAATTAAATGACTAGAAGAAATTGTAAAATTCCACCAAAGACCCAAATTACCCAAGTTCACTCTAGAAGATATAGATGGCCAAAATTACTTAGTTAAATGGAATTTAAAATCATCTTCCCAATTAGAAAATTGCAGTCTTAGATGGCTCTAAGTGAGTTGGTGAGTTGGTGAGTTCATACACACAAAGGAAGAACTCATAGTAAGTATGCACAAAGTTTTAGAAATCTAAGAAAAATACTTCAATAATAGATTTTAAAACCCAAACTACCCTATAACATCAGCAATACTGTAATATCAAAAGCAAAACAAAATTCTACAGGAAAAATAAGTTGGATGGATCACTAGTTCATACAAATACACATTCAAACTCTTATTAATTAAGTTTTAAGAAAGTGAATCCAATAATATATAAAAGGCTAATACACCACAACAAAAATGACATTTATACCAGAAATGCAAGATTAGTACCATGTCAAGAAATTAATCATTGCAATTCATATCTTCCAAAAATGAAGAATTCATCTCATTAGACATAGAAAAAGCATCTGACAAAATGTAGCAAACTCTCTAGATTAAATGTTTCATAACAGCTAAACATGATGGTGCACACGTTTAACTCCTGCACCCTAGAATACTGAGCCAAGAAGATCAAAATTTCAAGCATGATGTAGGCAATTTATCAGCTTAGCAAAAACTTGTCTCAAACTTGATAGTTCAATAAAGACAATCAAATGGAGGCAGTATTTGAAAGAGCTATATAAGACAAGCTTGGGATATGATTGAGTCACTGCTGAGTTTTCAAGAGCTTCAAGAACAATATAATACAAATAATCCTTAAAGTCTTTAATGAAACTAGAAGGGAAGGAGTACTTCCCAAGTTATTCCTGAAAACCAGCAACACTCTGATTACAAAATCAGACAAGGACCAAACTAAAAAGGAAACTACAAGTCAATTTTATTTTAATGAATATTGACCAAAAACATCTTCAACAAAATATTGGCAAATAGAATACAACAAATCATCAGAATGATCATATATCATGATCAAATAAATTTCATCCCTCAGCTGCAAGGATGGTTCAACAAATGTAAATCAATTAGTGTAATATAATACATAAACAGAAGTAAAGACGGGAATCACATGATAGTATCAATGGTCACAGAAAATCTTAGGACAAAATCCAGCATCAATTTGTGATAAAAACCCTGAAGAAATTATTTATACAAGGATGTTTATCTCAGTCTGATAAAGCCATTTATGACTTATTAATAGACAACACGATGTTAAATGGGGAAAGCTACAAGCTTTTCCTCCAAAATCAGCAGCAAGGCTATGCACTGTCACCACTCTAATCCAGAATACCCTGGATAAGCCCACTGGGAAAAAAAATCAGAAAAACAGTGCCATTCACGATAGCATCAAGAAAAATTAAACACTTAGGAATTTACTGAACCAAGGAAGTGAAAGACTTCTACAATGGAAAGGATAGTACTCTGACAAAAGGGATTTTAAAAGCCATCAGAAAGTAGAAAATGTAGAGCCAGGAGTGTAGATCAGTGGTTTTGGCTCCTGCCTCACAAGCTCAAAGTCCTGAGATCAATCGCCAGTCCCCAGTACTGAAAACAAAACAAAACACAACAAAAAACTCTTCCAGAAATTAAAAAATGTCCTTTATTTCTGCATGCAAAAATCAGCATTGCCCAAATGCCCATACTTCTAAAACTGATACATAGATTTAATGTAACCCCAATCAAAATACCAATTACATTCCCTACAGAATTACAGAAAACAATCCTAAAACTTATGTGGAAGTAAAAATGATCCGGAATAGCAATAGCAAATGTAGGTAACAAGAGCAAAGCAAAAGGCTCTATATTCTGAATTTCAAATATATTACAAAGCTGCAGCGATAGAAACAGCATGGTACTGGCATTAAAAACAGACCAGTGGAGCAACAGAACAGAATAAACGATATAACAATAACCTCAAATACATTGGGCCACCTCGTCTTTGACAAAGGAGTCAAAACATACATTGGAGGAAAGAAGGCCTCAAGGAAATGCTGCTGAAGATATGGCTATCTGCATACAGTAGATTGAAGTTAGGCCTATATATCTTGCTATGTGCTAAAATAAAATGAAAAAATAGGTCAAAGATTTGAATTTTAAAACAGAGACATTTAATTTGTTGGAATATGGAATAAGCAAGATACTTGAAGCCAGAAATGTAAGCAAGGACTTTCAGAACTCCAATTGCACAGGAAAAAAATAAAAAATAAACAAATGGGATTAAATCAGATTAAAAGGTTTCTGCATAGCAACTGAAAAAAAGAATGAAGAGACAACCTACAAAAAGGGGGAAAAGTGCAGCAAGTTGCACCTTAGATGATTACTATTCAGGGTGCATGAAGCAATTTTAAAATTAGATTCCTCCAGAGTAGGAAATCCATCAAAAATGGTCAACTGAAGCGAATAGACATTTCTCAGAAGTACAAATGACCAATAAATACATGAAAAAAATTCAACATTGATGGCTAGCAGAGACCAGCAAATTAAAAGAGTGCTTTGATTTCTTCTTCCTGAAGCACTTCAGTATTATTTAGTGTAACTCTGTGATTTATTGGAGCCTAACAGTAACACCACAGGACTGACAGTTTGACCTGCTGAAAAGACTTAGAAGGTGGCTCTCACCTTCGCCTGCTCCTCCCTTCTCCTGAGAACGGAGAGGACGAAAACAACTTGGTACAACCTAAGGGTGAATGAAACAAATTAGGCAAGAGTGACAAAAATGGAGGTCTGAGAAATCACAACTAACTAGTACTGGGAATAAAAGGAAGACATAACTTCACTCCAAGCAGGAACTCAAAAGAAAATACAGAAAATAGGCACTAATTCTACACTAGTACTGTGAAAACTTGAGAGGAAAATGTCTAGGAAAAAAAAGATATCAAAACATTTTGAGTTAAATATTAATAGGAACTATAATTTTTTTTAAAAAAAATATTACCCCTTTGAACAAAGGAAAAACAGAGAACATCAAAGATTGAGACTATTTCATAGTCAAATACTAAGTGTTCAAAAATAAATGATAAATACATTAATATACAAAATTACATAACCACTCTCCTTTCCATCTTTTTCTCCTTTCTTCTTTCCTTCTCTCTTTTTTCTGATTTCCTTTTTATTTTTTATGTCACTTGATGTTGAATATAAACTTGAGATGTACATTTAAGGATAACAATAAAAGAAAACAATACTTCAGAATAGTATCACTTGTTGCCTTTTGTACAAAAAGTCCAATCAAAATTTAAACAAAATAAATCCACCTTTTCCACATAAAGACACTTACATAGATTAAAAACCCTACTAGTAAAAGTTTGGTTTACTCTAAGAATGTAAATTTTCTTAATCATAAAAATACCCAATATAATGTAAAAATATATCATTATAACTTACTGTATGCTGATTAGAGAGAGAAAATAACCCTTTTCTACAGAAACAAAATAATTATTTAATAAACCACCACCATTCACTTAAAAACTAAATACTAGTGAACTAATAATAGAAAGAGACCTGTTAAAATCTGCTTGAGCAAATGGCATCCTTAAAGGTAAAACACAATATTTACTTTGAACTCTGAAATAAAATTAGGATACTCACTGTGTGTACTCATTTTTAAATTGTATGAGCAATCCTACGGCATGAACAGGAAATCTTAAAATAAAAACATTGTCAGTAAACAAAATACTCACTATTAATATGAGGTGTTATATTTGTTAACATAAGAAACAAAAGAAATTAATATAGTTAGTAGGAGTGTTCAGGAATATTGCTAGATATAAAATGTTTAAAAACACATCTTTAGAGAACAGGAATTAACACGCTCTAAATATACTTTTAAAAGGTTTTGTATTAAATATTCATAAGCCTTATGCAAGATAGAAAATAAGCATAATACGGTGCTGCATTCAAAGTCATAAAAAGGGACATCAGTAATTGAAAGACAAACTAAGTCCATGGATGGGAAATTTCAACATTGTAAAAATGTCAGTTTTCCCAAAATTAATCTGTAAATCTAATACAATCCAATCAAAATACCAACAGGGATTTTTAAGAACTTGAAAACTAATTTTAAAATTCATAAGGAAAAGTAACAGACCAACAAGAGTCAACATAATTGAAGAACCGAATAGAGGCTTTCAACCTACACAGTAACAATTATCATTATAACCGTCTGGTGATTAAGAGACTGTAATGCTGATTTATTGGTAGACAAAGAGGCAAAGAAATCAAGTGGAAAGGCCCAAACAGAACCATGAAAACCATCAACATGATTTATGACAGAAGTGACGATCAGAAAGGGAAATAAAGTGGGCTTATCAGTAAAAGGTGCTGGGGAAATTATTATCCACTATAAATAAATTGTTCCTATGGAAGACATATGAAAAAATTGCCGTTGAGTCAAATATCTCAATATTGATGGTAGAAAATGTTTTGTAACCTTAGTACTTTAGAAGGATTTATATTTATAATGCATGAACAAATGATGAAAAATTAATTCAACCCTTAACAATTTCTATGCATTAAAAGATACTAGTTAGGGCCAGGAATTTAACTGACTGGCACTATTCTTGCCTTACAAGTGCAAGGTCCTGAGTTCAATTCTTGATTAAAAATATAGTAATAAAGACACCAATTACAATATTTAGGAGGATGAGGGAGGAGAATTGCTGGTTCAAAGCCACCTTGGGCAACACAATAAGACTTTATCTATCTGTCTAAAAACAGTAAAAGAAAAATTTTAAATGCAAAGATAATTCAGATTTCCATTTGAGGAAATACTTGCAGGATATATGTGACAAAGTAGTAGGGCCTTTTGTACACAGGTGTGTTAGGGTATTTATTACAGTCCAACAAATTGTAGTTCTATAGACAGAGGGGAGACACAGACTACCACAGGCTAAAATCACAGTGTCTTGTTAGATTGACTTTTATCAAAAAGACAAAAAACTGTAACTATTGGTAAGGATGTAAAGAAAAGGAGACTGTTATATAGCTGTTATAGAAAAGAAAAATCAGAGAATTATTGGGCAAGGCAAAATATATATATATATATATATATACATATACATACATATATACACATATATATGTGTGTGTATATATATACATATACACATATACATATATATGCAAATATACATATATATGCACATATACATATATACACATATACATATATATACACACATGTATGTGTATACATAAAACAGAATATTATTCAGCTTTTTAAAAAGGAAATTCTGTCATTTGCAACAACATGAACCCAGAGGACATTATGCCATGTGAAAAAAACCTAAAAGAGAAAGAAAAGTACTGCAGTGTGTCATTCACATGTGAACTCTAAAAGGTCAAACTCATGCTAGTAAAGAGTGAAATGTTATACCCAGGGGCTGTAGACAGGAAGGGATTGATAAGTGGGGTAACCTAGTAAAACCACAATGTTGCAGTTAGGAAAAATTAGTCTAGTGACTATAGTTAATAATAATGTCTTGTTCACTTAAAAATTACTAGAATATATTTGAAGTATTCTTCTTTTTTTTTTTTTTTTTTTAAGACAGAGTCTTGCTTTGTAGTTCAGGCTGGCCCTGAGCTCAGCCTCAAACTCACATCATAGCAATCCTTCTGCCTCTGCCTCCCGAGTGCTGGGATTACAGGCGTGAGCCACCACGCCCGGCACTGTGGTATGTGGTGCTGATTGCTGCTGGGCATGAGTCTCCACAAACAGTATTATATGTGGTTACCGGGGATCGAACCTGGGCCCTTGCACTTGCAAGACAGGCGCCAGAACCACTGAGCTAACTCCCTGGCCCTATTTGAAGTATTCTTAACACAAAACATAAGTATATGAAATGATGCAGATGTTAGCTTGATTTAATAACTCTGTCAAAACCACAGCAATACAAAGTACCTCATTAAAAAAAAATATATATATATATATACACACATATACAAAACATGGAAAAAATAAAATAAATTAAATAGAAAAAAGTGTCCATAGGCTGCTAGCTGCCTGCCTTTTCCAAGGCTGTACTTGAGACCTGTCCTTGCACATCAAGATCCCTTAGAGAATTTAGTCGCCTGTGCTCCTAGGACCCAGGACCACCGCTCCTGGCCTGGGTGTCTCTGAGGAGGCTGCTTTCAGCCTGGGAAGCTGCCCACACACTGCTCCCTCCATCTCCAAGGCCAGTGATATCAGACAGAGTCCTTTCCATGATTTGAGTGTCTTCTTCCATCTTATCTTGTAGACCAGTTTCCTCATCTCTCCTACTTCTAAAATGTCACAAAACTACATCACACCCTTCAGATATTCCAGGATGACAACCTCCATTTTAAGATTCTTAACTGAATGGCATCTGCAGTGTCACTTTCCCAGGACAAGCAGCCTATCCACAGGTCTGGCCCTTTGGCTGCTGAAGCCAGTGATGGCCATTAGTTTGCCTGGAGCTCTGTCTCTCATCTCTATCTGTACACAGATTAAAGTACAAACCACCTAATATTTTGCTACACATGTGTGTTGAAAAGAGAAAAAGAGTAACAGGAAGGCATTTCTAGAAAGGCAGAGAAGAAAATCAGAAGGACGTCTTTCCAGAAAATCTGAGCAATAAGTGTGTGGTTGGATGATGCTCAGTGGCAGAGGGGGGACTGGTTTCCGAGTGCTGTTAACTCTGAGTTGCGCTCTGCGCAGCATGACCTGTCTGCATGGATGATGGCAAAGAGGCCAAGGATACAGTTCTGAGAGTTGAACTGAAAGCAAAGCAAGGGATGGTGTGATGGTTTTAATGGAAGCAAAGGCAACATTTCCCCTCTCTAATGTGGGTAAAAGTAACACACTTTTCACAACTACCACAGAGGGGTTGGCATGTGACATGGGACTGGCACACAGAAGACACTCTGGCTTTTGTGCGTGTCCTGTAGATGCCATCCTCACAGTGAAGCTGGCTGCCACCTCAGGAAGACAGTTGCATAGCTCAATGGAAAGACCATCCACAGGGGCACTGAGGCCTGTTCTCAAGGGCTGGCAGAACTCAGGCCTTCTGCCAAGAGTTGTTTCATTGTATCTCAGAAACAAACTCCTGGTCCCCATTAGGCCTTCAGCTCAGCTGAACCAGGGGTAAAATCCACTGTAAGTTCCTTGTCCACCCCACTAAAGCCCCACCTAGGTTTCAGTCCAAGAAACGATAAATGTTTGTTGCCTCAAGGTGGTAAGAACTGGGTAATTAATACATGACAATATGAAAATAATACAAGGTATAAACTTTAGAGTGCTGTGTCCTATTTAGCAGAGTGAAAATATTTATATACTGCTAGGGAAGAATTTTAAAACAAAGGACAACATATATGAGGGTGGGGGAGCTGGAATTGGGAGAGCGGGCCTTGAAGACTGGGGAGGGGTGTGTGTTGTCCACTGTCCTGAAACCAGAAGAAAGGAAGGAGAGATGGCCATGCCTGTGCTGGGGGGGTAGGACACCCTGCACAGAAAGGGTCTGACTAAGGAAACAGCTTAGAAGGAGAATATGAATGGCATAGACCTTGAGAAGCAAGGAAGAGGAGGCTTGTGATGGTCGCTGTGGAAAATAGAAATGAGAAATAAGCATATGATATTACTGTGAACCCACATGGAGGCACTGCCTGGGGCTTGGAGAGACACCTCTGTATGGAGCCAATCCATCTACGTGGGCTGAGTTTGGTTTCTGTGAGAAACTCGATGGTTAGATTACTGCAGGGCTCCTGGTTTATAAAACAAAACATAGATATACTGTTTTTAAATGGTGGCAACAGAGGGAGAACACAGGATCTTTTCACTGAGCTACATCTCCAGCCTGTTTTTATTTTTTATTTTGAGACAGAGTCTCACCAAGTCACTCATTTGCCCAGACTGGCCTTGAACCTGCCACTGTCTTGCCTCAGCCTTCCAGAGTGCCGGAGCACAGATGGCCCTCAGCACACCTTCCTCTGTGGGCTACCTGCCTTTCTTTCCTCAGACCACTGAGCTGGCACCACTCGCACAGGAAGGAAGCTGAAACTGACCTCAGAACCAGTGTGATGAATTCCCAGCCCTGCTGCTCTAAGGAGGGCAGAGAGTCCTCTGCTTCCACCGCGGGGCTCCTCTAGCTTTCAGGGTAGCCCCAGGGCCCCAGGGCTGACTTACTCCATGATACAGGCTCCTCCCTGCACTTTCCTCCCTCCTCCTGCTCCTGCTGTCCCAGTCCTTCCTGTGTCTCCCAATTAAACATTTTCACGAAGCCCTTACTGTCTGCTCCTCTGGAAGCTCAAAGGAGGACAGCGAGTCATCCAAAATGATGGTGAGCAATGGTGCGGAGAGGTGGGATGAGAGGGGTGCCTCGCATAGCACATGCCTAGTTAGCTGCTGAAGGATGGCTGGAGATTCCCGAAATAATTGGCCCTCGGTGTGCCAGGAGCTCACGCAGTTGTCATCAGCGAGATATCCCAATAGTGACGCCCGGTGATTTCTTCCTTGTGTTTCTGTGACAACACCATGGGTAGCCGGGGAAGTTAGCTTAATGAAAAAGAGGGCACATTAAATGTATATTGTCATTATTTTGATTAAAAGGATCACTATAGGATGGGAATAAGTTTTTCTTTGTGGAAATGCTTTTAATTGACAGCTGAGAAAAAAATGTGGCGATAAAAGTTAATTTACTTTCTTGAGCTTCTCTGGATTTTACAACACCTGTCTTTTTGTAAAGGCAACTAGCCTTTCTCTTCAAATGAAAGAACTCTGCAATAGAAACTCAAACTTCCCATTTCCCAGTGCAGTCTGAAGTGAACAGAAAGCGCCAGAAGAAACAACGCTCAAACGCTCCGAGAGCTGCCAGGGGCCAGTGGTGACGACTGGCTCCCTTTCAGCTGTAGGGAGCTTCAAGGGTGGTGTTTTTCAAAGGACAGATGCTTGTACAACTGGTGTCAGCACCCCGTGATGCTTTTGAAGGCCTATGATCCTGAGATCAGTTCCACGTTCACTGAATTGTAATCAGCGGACCAGGGCCCAGAACTCCGTGCTTCTTGCCAGCTCGAAGAGCGTTTCTTCTTCTATGACCTTGAACTCGGGATCATTTGTATTTCTTGAATGCTACCCACTCTTGCTGCATTTGGGTTAGCAAGCATCTTTTTTTCAAATAAGTAAATCAATGTGTTTCCAGTCATTGCGATATTGACACTGAGTTGGAACTCAGGGGGGCTGAGTTACACTAATCTAATAGTTACCCAACTGCACTCAGAATAGAACCCAACAAAACTGGTTTTTAAAGTAATTTAAATCTGCAACTTAGCAACCTGTACACTCAAATGTACTATGTTTCGAAATATTTAGGTTATCAGGGACCATGTTAAACCATGGTGCTAACTTGTAATGGTTTCCTGCTGTATTCAACTTGGGAGGGAATCACTGTCATGAAAGGCTTCAATTCTTAGCTAATAGTTTTTTGTTGTTGTTGTTGTTTGTTTTTTGTTGTTTTTATTTTTATGAGTGAGTATTTCTGTAGACACTAAATTGTAAACCCGAGTTCCAAAGAGTGACTCCTGCTCCGCAGCTCCAGTTATGCCCCAGAGTGGCCTGGAAATAGACAGTCTCTATTCCCAGAATGAGAAAGAAAGTAATAAGTGAACACAGGACACATCTGATCACGATGGTGCCCAGAGTTTTAGCCTTTATAAATGTTAAGTGTTTCAATCTATCATTTATATTTCTAAATGTTATCATAACATTTCAGGTAAAGGTTTGGGTCATGGGTTAATGAAAGAAAAAGCACAAAGGGATGTGCTGATGAGATGGGGAGACTGAGAAGACCCAAAAGAACATGACATGCTAGCCTATGTGATTAGCAACAGGTCTTCTAGTTGAAAGGGTCACATTGGGGAAAGTGTGAGAGTTGTGCATTGAAAACTATCAGGATGAGTGGTATCCAAAGAGCAACTGCAAACAAGGATCATTGTTGCATATTTGAGTTCATTTTGAAGGCAGTGTACAGCGCCTTGTGCTCCTTGAGTTTTGTCTGGTGAAATCCGTCAACCTTCTTCTACAGGCCTTCCTGACTTGCAGTGCTATATTTACTTATTTTTCCACTTTTATTTTTAGTTATACATGTTTTCAGTACATAATGATTGTGCCAATAATGATTGTCCTCGTGGGGATTTGTCACGTACATAACACATCTTTATTCCACTTTCATCTCCTGCATCTTCTGGTCCCCTTCTCTTTTGCAAAAGATTTAGCTACTTATTTTCCTACTTCCTGCTCTTTATTTTGCTCTTTATTTATACTTGGAATTTCTCACATAAGAAAAGCCATGTGATATTCAAGCTTGTGTGTCTGATTTATTTCTCATAACAGTGTAGTCTCAAGGTACACTCATTTTCCTGCAAATGACAATGTTAATTTAAAATAAACAGTGAAGATAAAAATATTGGTTTCCTTCTGCCTAAAAAATTATGCATTTCTTTTATGCAAAAATTTTAGATCCAAAGACTAAAATGCACTATTAATGTGATATAAATATATTGAAAACTTGTAAAACACTGTGCAGTATTGTTCAAAAGCATGCCTGATTATGAATGAGGGAGGCAGTCTACTGAGCTACATCAATGAACAGCATCACAACACTGTCATAATCTTCACCTGACAAGAACAAAGAGAATCCAACAGCCTCTCTCAAACATGTGTGATCAGTAAATTTGTGATCGCTTCAAATTTCATTCAAAAGAACTGAAAGGACTGTGCTGTAGCTGTCTTGGTCTTGTTTTGGAGCAGGCCTGCATATAACAGGACTGCAAAACCCATCTGTAAGTTTTTGGCTACTGAGAGAGGCCTCGGGTGCTCTCTGTGTGGCTGTCCAGAGACCTGACTGACTATCTTCATGACATGCTGGCTGGCCTCCCGATGGATTAATGATCCCAGGGAGCAAAGTAGGCACTATGATATGTTTTACAACAAGTACAGTTTAATTATAATTTATGTAAAAAGTAAAAAAGGAAGAACTATTTTAAGAGTACTATTATATACATTTGAGAATTTGAATGTCAGAACAATGTTAATTCCATTTATTTCTCATTCACTGTCTTTTAAATAGTCTTGATTCTTCTTGCCATGCTAAAACATGTTAGGAATCTTACTTAGAACCAGTGGTGTGCTAATATATGCTCAGCATCTTAGTGTAGAGAGACAGACAGACGTAATTTGCTAATTTCCAGGAAAATTTGCTGATTTCCATAGTGAAAATATACCTATCATCGCTAAATTTCAGGCTACTAACCTGCTTCACATATCAAGCTGCAGACATCCATATACAATGAACTCTTGAAATCATTGCTTCTAACACATGCTTACCAATACAATCTTTGTCCTACTCTGGCTATTATCCTTCTGGTCTTTCATAATGTCCTAGAGACATCAACAAGCTTTTTCCTTGAATATCTTATACTTTATTAGCTATTCAGTCTCTATTGCAATTGTTTAACTCTGCTGGTACAGCACTAAAGCTGCCCCAGGCAATATGTAGCTGGATGGCATAGCTGGGTTCCAGTGGGACTTTATTTCCTACACAAGAGCCAGCCTATAGTTGCCTGACCTGTGATGGGAGGTAGACAGGTTCCTTAGAACATGATCGTGAACCGATGACATGTGCACACAGTGAACACAAACAGCCTTCCCTGTGGGCACATGAGCCAAGCTGACCCAGAAGCTGAGCTTGGAAGACAGTTGTTTTTTCCTAAACTAAAACCTCAGTATTAAGGTTGAATTGCAGCGCTGGTACTTTTTGGTAAATAAGAGGCTCAGAGTTGCAGATATGGCACTCAGTCTCTCAAGGGTTCACCTTCACTAGATTGTCTACTGAAAATTTAAGAATTTAAATCTTTAAAAATAATTATTAGCATCCTACTTCAGACCTCTTACATCTCCTATGTTCTGAGAATCATCTCACAGCACCTTTACGGTGATCAGTTCTCAAGAAGTAAAGCTTTCAACCAGGAACTGATCTGGATCATCCACCCTCCATGATGCAGGGAGAATAGAAAACTCCAGGCTTCTCCCCAAGATACCTGCACACAGAATCTCACTTCTGACAAGTGACATGTGCAGATGTGAGGCATACCTGCTTTGGCCACAGCTGGGTGCAGGAGGAAAGCGCTGTGTGGAGGGGAGGAAACCCTTCGTCAGAAATGCACAGCTCCAGGAGGAGCAGCAGCTCCGCACTGCGGGCTGAGGCATTTACATTTAGTCCTGTCACCTTGAGTTCACTTTCCTCCTGTGATGCACTGTTGGCATCTTCCCAAGAACCTTAGCTCCCTTTAAAGAAAAAAATAATTGAAGGGATAACAGTGTATTGGACATTCTTCAACATACAGAAGGTTCATGGCTGGTTCTGGCTTATAGAACAGAAGCATGGGATCTCAGAACTGGAAGGATTCTAGAAAACTCTGGGATGTAGGCCCTATCCTGGGGCATCAGAGTGTTAATGTCTGTTTGAAGTGTGACCAATAATTTGTTCCTCATAACAAACAACAACATTTGCAAATAATTAACGTTTTTAAGTGACTCAAAATGGGCTTTATGATGTCAAGGTCATGCTCTTGTATTCTAAAAGTTTCCTGAGAATGTCAAAACTTAATGATGTTAAATTAATGTTTCTAATATTAGAAAGGCATAAGGTGATTTGTCCAAGGTCACAAAGCTGGGGAAGAAAAGATTTAATTTATGTCCACTGGGTCTCAAATTAGCAAATCACAGTCTCTCAATTATCCAGAAGTTGTCATATTAAGAATTTCCATCCTAGAAGAAAAATCCTCACATATATGGCAGAACTATATCATGGTAAAAGCACAAGTTCTAGGGCCAGAGTCTTCTGATTTCTCTTCACACCCAATTCTTCTATACATTAACTGGGTAGTCTTAGACAAGTTTCTTAGCTTCTTAGAGCCTCAGTTTTATTATCTGTAAATTGGGGTTGTTGCTAATACTATGTGCTTCTCAAGCAGATATTAGAGTTAAATGTATGTATATAGACCTATATACATACATTTATAGACCTATAAATATTGACACACACAGATACACACACACACACACACACACACACACATGTCCAGAACATAGAAATGACCATGCAAGTGTGACCTATGTATTATTAAAATAATTTGTTGGTCTTCAGAAGGATACTTTTAAAGACAACTAAGTTAAATGTGCTTGTGGCTTACAATCCTGCTCTATACTAGAAGGAAAAGTTCCATTGTGTAACAACAAAGTGTTTACTAAATTCTAAAGATTCCATAACTTAAAAAATGTTATGGAAAATGTATTCCTGATTGACTTTGTAAGCTGTAACAAAGTATAACTGTAAGGAAATGAACTATAACACCTCACACTTGCTCCCAGTAATCTAGTTAACTAAGTTATTATTTTACTATCATTGCAGTTTTCTCTCTGATCACAAAAAGGAATGCAAGTGTATTTAGCTTTTCTTTGTAGTAGGAAAAAGGAATGCATGATTTTATGACATATAACAGAATACCCCAAAACCGTGACTGCCTGTGTTCAACAGGAAAAAAAAAAAAAAAAAAAAAAAAAAAAAAAAAAAAAAAAAAAAAAAAAAAAAAAAAACACGTGCTCATGCTGCTAGATCACTGCAAGATGTGACCCACAACCAAAGGTTCCTCCAAAGTTTAGTTTATAGCTTGGAATTCTTCTTCTTCTTTTTTTTTTTTTCTTTGCTTGAGTGAGCCAGGGTCAGAATAATTTTCTTTATTGACAAATAACAGAAAATTACCCTGAAAAAACGTGTTTGAAGAAACAATACATCTGATTACCAAAGAAGGTCAGTTTATCCTTCTTTCTAAGAGCTTTCTGTAGCTGATGTTATGTGCAGAACTTGTCAGGTGAAGTTAGATGAGGAGGTGATGAAATGGGGTTGTGGCCTCATGCTTTATTTTAGAAATTTTCCTATACCAAACTATACTTCAGAAATACATAATTCAACCTCCATTTGGTGACACTTGCTCTTGGAATCCAGAAAGATTTTATGCCCTAACTCAGGGATTCTAGGATTTTAGATTTATATGTAGTTCTCCAGTGGGTTGAACCTTTTTTACATATCAGAAATGTGATGACATTTTGAACTCCAAAGATCACCTTTTGGCTGGGTGTTTTCCCAAGAAGGGAAACATTTGACATTATTTGTGGAGGCTTGAAAGTATTTTTCCTATGGTACATAATTGTGTAATGTTACCTTGGGGTTACCACCTTGGTGGTCTGATTCCAATTTTTTATTGGAATTCTTTCTTTTTTTTCCCCTACCCACCGTACAACCCTCCAGCCCCTATACACATAATCTTTGTTTCACTTTTTTAATACCATCACATTTTTCTTCTTTTCCCTCATTACTCACCCTTACCCCATTTCCCTTTAAATAGTGTACTATACAATATCTAACAAATATTTTAGAACTCATTTACATTTTCAGTTTCTCATATCAGAGAAAAGATATTATATTTACACATCTTTCTTTTCCTTAAGTGGCTCATGATTTCTCATTATTTCCAAAAATGTTAGAGGTGGACTGAGCTATACCTGATTGGTGTAGAATGTGAATATATTTCACAGCGCTGCCCTATTATCTTTTCTTGTTCTCACAGTGCTACTCTTTCCTCCTTCTCCATTCTGGCCAATCTCAATTCACATTAACGTAAGCCTTAGGAACTTTAGTAACATCCATTCTCCATGTCCAAAGGAATTCTTTAGCGGTGAGTATCATGGCAATGTTTGTTGATTATCAACATTTTAAAGCCCAGCTAGACAGCTTAGTATTTAATTCTTTGCCAGTGACTTGCAGAAGATTTGTAAAATCAATAGCTTATTTTCTTTCCAATTCAGCTGAAGCAATACAGCATCAGAAATAGTTTCACTAATATCAGCAATTCAGGAATAAGTACATTAGGATCATTTCAGGCTCATATGCACAGTCCATAAAAAATTATGTCACTTCACCTTTTTCTACTAATATTATAGAAGACAAACTATTAGATCTGGAATTAGAGGAGATGAAGACGATTTCTGCTCTATCGCTTACTAAATGTGTGGCTTTAGCGAATGTCTGAAGTTTTCCAAGCATTTATTCCCTTATACCTAGTTAGGATTAAAATTCCAGACGGAGGATCATTTTGTCTTCTCAGCTAACCTTCTTTAGTACAATATTTCTTTTTACCACACACTGTTCTGGCAGAGCTGCTAGTCACATGGGCATTGTCATGATCATAGCAAAACAAGGGACATACTTTGACTTTCCTCCCCCAAGTGAAATCTTATATGGAGATGCCTAGAATGGAGAGAGAAGAATCTGAGTCCCCTTAGCAACCCAACACAGTTTGCATATTTCACTGAATTTTGCAAAGCATTCGGCATCATTCCATGCTTTTTGTATAAATTACCTTACCTAGGTCTCCTGACTACTCAACTAAAATTTGTAGTACATTTGTATACATTTGTAGTACTTACTGTTGCACCAAGTTGGATTTCTTCAAAAATAAAGCTCATGATAAGCTAGAAAACACTTTCTTTGAAAGGCAACCCCAGGAAGCAATAGGTGTTTGGGATATGACAGAGAAAGCAGAAAAGCCAGTAAAAATGATGCTAAGGACTCAGACATCATTTTTGTGAGGTCCAGTGGGAGCTGTACGCTGTGTCCTCTTCCTGGATCTTTAGCCACGAGTCACACTATTTATAGGGTTCCTGGGAGCAGATTTCTGTCTCTTTGGATTCTTTTTTATTGCTGTGTTTTACAGACATAAAAAAGGATGATTTTTGACTTTTATATTTGGGGCAACAAAGAATGGTCTAGAAATGTTTGCATATGAAAACAGAAGCTGGTAAGAAAGATACTGTAGCTTTCTAGGGTTCACAGACACCATGGCAATAAATTTTGAGTCTTCATGAGTTAATGAGATGGGAGATATGTGGAGAATGTATATTTGGACATCCTAGTGGATTTTTTGAAGGTTTTCAAGATTTATTACACTTAAGATAATATCTAACATGAATTGACACAAATAAACTCCGAAACATACTTGTTCCACTTTGACTGAATTTTTATTACTCATATTTATTAAAATTTAGAACCATAAGAAAGAATAACTTCTACATTTAACCTTGTTTTCAGTTAACTGCATTCTGACTTCAAGATCAACCTTGAATAATATTAATATCCAACTACTAAAGAGCACTTGGTATGTCTATAATTTACCTATTATTCCACATGATGCTACCTAGTAATACACAGTTTATCCAGATATTTTTCAGGTAGGGAATCTGAAGCATGAAATTCATATTCTATCTGATATTTATATTGCAGTTTACAAGATGAATCTCAGGAAGGACAAAAACTGACTTCATTTTCTTTCCACAGGGGAAAATAATAAAAAGGTGGGGCTAGGTGTAGGGTTTATTAAACATACAGCCTGAATAAGTTCTGACTATATCATAACTTTTTCCAACAGCATCTTAAATCCAAGTTATTACTCCAAGTTGTTTATAGGTACTTTGTATTGCTTAACACTTGCTGCTGGCAGATTTAGGAGAGAGTGTAAGTCTTGCTTTGTACTTGAATCCTTGAATAACCTGAAGATGGATAATGGTAAAAGCAGAGTTGGTTCTGAAATGGTTTCCAAAGCCACAGCCTCAATAATTTGAAATAAACATACAAGGGGAACAGGGGAATCAGGTTTTCAAGTATAGGTGTCCATGGAAAGTGACTGCTGTCATCAGGGTTTACAAAGGGATAGATGTAATATAGGAGAATTAATTTATGGTATTATTTTGTAATCCCCAAAAGTCAAGTGCAGAGGTGTGCAAGAGATTTGTCCACTAGTAGAGACCCAAAGGACCCAACCTGAGGCCTGGATCCCACTGTATTGTCCCTTACAAGTCCAATGGAAGGCTTACAGTCCAAAGCAAAGTCCTTTGTGAGTCTAGCCACAGGCCTAGAGCCCAGGGAAATGTCTCTTGCTCAAGTCCATGTTGAAGATCTTCACCAGAAAGGCCCTCAGGCCAGCTATGGAAGCTAGGAAGCCTGTGCCAGTGAAGCAAAGGATTTGTGTCTCCAGACTGAGGAATCTACATTGGAGCCAGGAAGTGATGCTCAAGGAGAGGCTATTCCCAGCAACAGTGAGATCCAAACTGTCCTATGACAAAGTAGCAGAGTTTACATCAAGAAAAGCAGTCAAAGAAAGGTTCTCAAGGAAATTCAGCAGCACATAGACTTCCTCTTCAGTTCTCTGCTAGTGACAGTCCTTGGGTGGGTCTTCCATGTTGATTCAATTCAGCTTGGTGTTCTGAGTTGACCATTAGTTAATCCATCACAGTGATCATGACTGGCCTTGCTGCCAGAAAATTCTCATACCCACTTCTAAAATTCTCCTATCCTTTCAGGAAATTAAGACTAAGACTTGATAAATCAGGTTAACAAGTGAGTATTAAACTCTTATTTGTTTTAGTAGTAATTGCAAAGAAATTATAGAATTAGATGTTGTCTGAGTTCTCCATAGCCCTTTAGAGGTAGGTAAATTTGATCATATTCCCATTTTTATCCTCACTGGAATGCCAAAGTCTTTCCCCAAGACACTTGGAGCATTTAGGGAGTGGGCATTCACAGCCACGCTGAGCAAAGAACCCATATCCTCAAAGAACCACACAAGGTGCCCAAGAATACCAAGGCTCCATATCACAATAGTTCAACAAATGCTTTTGGGGCCTCTCCCTTATTTTATTTTACCTATTTCTGCTTTCAGTAAGTTTAAGCTTTTGAAGATTCTTTGCTTTCCGATCAGCTCAGATTTGGAGATGGTCTGTTTTTAAGTGCTTTTGAGTACTTATTTTTATATTATCCAGAAGGTCCTTCAGGACAGTTCAACACGATATAAAAAGGGGAAACATACCCTTAAGACTTGTATTTTCATCATGAAGGAGGTCGCATATTCATGGCCCTAATCTAGGTTCAAGTGCTCTTCATGTAGGTGTGCACTTAGACTGCATATCACTGTGTCTTAGGTGTAAATGTCATCCTTCACACTTGATGAAAAGGAGGTTCAAGAGAAACAGCACTTTCTTCAGGTCATTCACCCATAAAATACTAGGATTTGAATTCATGTCTGCCTGAGCCAACTAGAAAATCACACTGCTGTTCTCAAACCCATCTGTTCTACTCTACTCCAAGTCCTCACACTGATATCCTGTCTCGCCAACCTCCAGGACTTAGTTCTTACTCACAACTCAGCCTAAAATAGTCCTTCCATCTTTTGCTTCCTGTTCAAGAAATTTGAAGGGCTGCTTAATTGCTCAGGGTGACCCAAACTCCACATACCCACGATGAAGCCCAACCTCAAATCTAACTCTTCTGTGAAAAACCACTCAACTTTCACAGTCTATCGGGATCCCTCTTTTTTCCTAATCTCTCTGTAGTCTCAAAACCAAGTAGTCATTTCAAAATTGTTATAGTTAGCTGATATTTCATTAAGTATAAGATAACTATCGGTCATTACCAGTGGGCTTTTTGCTTGATTTATTTATTTTATTTTTTATTTTTTTTGCTTTTTGCCCTTCCTCCTAGAATTAAATAGTTTATGTGACACACACTATTTTGGTGGATGCTGCTTAGGTAACAGGTAATGCATACAGGTAATTAATACCAGGTGGATCAAAACTTAATATCCTTCTCAGAATGATTCATTTTGCTGCATCATTACTTTGAGGAGGCAGCAAATGATACCAAACACTACACACTCATGCACATACTCTCCTACTTCCTCCCCAAGTTGAATACCATTTAGAAATAATTTGCAATAAAGTTCAGCAAGTTAGCTGGTTACAGCACTCTCTTAGGGTAGCATTAGCGTTAATTAATGTTTGTGGATTGATTTAAAAATCACAAATGCTATGGAAGTGCTGACTATTAATTTAGTAGGAGCACAAGCCATGAAAGCTGATATTTAAAGGCAGTTACACATTGATGAAATGTTTTAATATTTAAATGAACTAGCCTGAAGAAAGTCTCTGGCATCCCATGTTTATAAATCAGGAGAGAAAGAAAGCTGAAGCAGAGCATTTAAAATAGTGTAGAAGGAAATACTAAGGTGGAATACAGATCCTCTGGAAGAGGAAGTGGCTGGTTTTAAGGATCAGCAAAATCATGCCTGGGCGATGACACAGCCACAAATAGGGAGGATGCCCTTGTGCCTATGATTGGCTGTGAATCCATGGTGAGATACAGAAGAAAAAGAGAAAATAAGAGAAAAAGGAAAGAATAAGTAAGAGGTAGATTCAAAACCAAAGGCAAGGAAAGGAAAAAAAAAAATATCCCCAGACAGAAATCAAAGTAATGGTATGATAAAATTCCAATTTCTCCTTGATAAGCCTGAGGAGCATTGCTAGGAAGATGAGAACTCGAAATGAAAGCTCTGACTCTATCCTCACCTTGCATCCTCCCCATGGGGTCTACCTGTACACCCCAGTGAGCAGATCCTGTGACCCCCTCAGACTGTGTTCAGCAAAGATTTCTCGAGAGAGGACTGGCACACAATCTCTCGGTCTCTCATCCTGTACCCCACCAAGACACTCCGGAAGGGCTGGCCATGCTGCCTCCATTTTCTCCTCTGGCACTTTAACCAAACCCTCCAGTGAGGTCAGTGCCCCTGGCCCTTGTCCCCACATACATGCTGCTCTGTTGGCCAGGAACTATTCTTTCTTCCCACTCAAGATCTCCAGGGAAGAGGCTTTTTATAAGTCTGAAGAGTTTTGGACCATCCACTTGGTTTACTGGGTGAATGTGTAGGGTGACTTTCCTCTGTGGGAGAGTGAATTAAATACCATACAAAGCAGCACTAAGTTACAGAAAGAGTCTTTCAGAAATTGGCTATTTTCCTTTTATTCTTTTGTCTTTCATGCTTTTATTTTTTAAAATTTCAAAGATATTATATATAAATATTTCAGAACACTTGGAAAATAGAACAGTTATAAAGATTAGAATGTATTTTAAAATTTAAAATTATATATATAATATATATATATAACTATATATATAAATATATATTATATATATATATAACTATAACTCATTTATCTAAGAGTATCCACATCTTGCATTGGGGTATGATTTTTCTATGTTTATAATACAAAATAATATTGCAAAAATATTTTATATTATACAATATTATTATTTCAATAATAATTATACATTGTTATTTTATAAACACTACATGAATATGAATTATAAATAAGTGAACACAATGGATATTTAAAATATTTGTATAAAATGATTTTATTTTCTTCTACTTCATTTTTTTCCCCAGTTCTGCAGGTAGAAACCATGGCCTTAGCATTGAGCTGCATTCTCAACTCCTTTTAAATTTTATTTTTAGTTGTAAGACTAGGTAATTCTAAATCACTACGTTGTGTACACTTGGTTCAAACTTGTGATTCTCCTGCCTTATACTTTCAAGGTACTAGTATTACAGATAAGTGCTACTGTGCACAGCAAAAGAGAAAAAAAAGAGTAAAAAGACAGTCTACAGATTGTGCAAAAAAATTTTGCCAGCTGTTCCTAGGCAGAAGATTAATATTTAGAATATGAACAACTCAAAAAAAAATAGATACCATAAAATAAAAAATCCAATAATAAATGGGAAACTGAAATAAATAGACATTTCTCATAGTATAAATCATCAATAAATATATGAAGAAATCTTCAAAATCACTAGCATTAGAGAAATGCAAGTTGAAATAACACTGAGATACCAGTTTAAACCAGGAAAAATGCTATTATCAAGAAAACAAATAACAATAATGCCAGTAAGGCTGTAGGGAAAAGGATCCCTCAGTGGGGATATAAATGAGAATAGAAAGTCAAAAAAAAAAAAAAACCCAAAAATTAAAACTGGAAATTTCATTTGACCTGGCCATTCCCCTTCTAGAGTTAAGACATTATATTACAGTAAAATGCAAATACCCATGCTTATATAGAAGCATGATTTATGATAGTGGATTCTGGAGACGACTCATGTCCATCCACAAGTGCATGGATAAAGAAAATATTGCAGTGACACAATGGAGTACTACTGCAACATGAGAAAAGGTAGAGTGAGTCATTGTAGCAAAACAGGTGCGCTTCAAGACCATGATGTTAAGTGAAAAAAGATCAGACACACAAGCCTAAATATCACATGGTTTCTTGTATAGGAGAGATATAAATAGAGACCAGAATCAAAGATAGACAATGGGAAGTAGTGAAATAGATTTTCAGATGGGAAAGGGAGCAAGAGATGGCAGGAAAGGAGAGGGGTAAGTGGGGAAGGAGGTAAAAGAAATAACTAAGATGTGTTATGTACACATACCAACTCACCATAGGAATGTAAATACTATGTACTTAAAACATGTACTAATAAAAATATTTTCCATTGATATCTTTCTAGTGAATATGTATTCTTAGGTAATTTGTGCTAAATTTCTTTTACTTTTAAAATTAAAATATTTTAAGTCTCCTTCCAAACATGTCCTACACAATGTTGCAATAATTATCTTGGAGCACAATTTTTGCTGAGAAATTTTATTAAATGAAATAAAGCCCCTTTTAAAAAAATACGTCCAAGTTTTATGTTTTCTTTGTGTGTGTATGCTCTTTTGTTCTTTATTGGGTTGACTGGTACATTTTAGAAGTACATTCTGATCACATTCATCAATAGAGTTTGTCTCTGTACATAATGTATCTTGATTCTCATTTTTCTCATTCCCCTGCCTTCTGTACTATCCCCAAACCCTATATACACAAACTTTGTTTCCCTTTCTGTTTTTACCATCACATTTTTTTCTTTCCCTGCTTTCTTTTCCTTTTCTTTCTTTCCCTACTCCCCTCCTTTCACTTTTCCTTTTGAAAATTTTCTTCCCATTTCACAATACCTATCATATATCCTGGACTTCATTTACACCTTCAATTTCTCATAATAGAGAAATGATATAATATTTAGATATCTGTGTGCTATTTATTTCACTTATGAGAATGTCCTCAAGGTACAAATGTCCATAATTCATCATTCTTTATGGCTGAGTAATACTCCATTTTATTTTTTAAAAAAATCCACATCTTCTTTACTCATTCTCCTGTTGGTGGACATTCCAAAGTTTAGCTATTACAAACTGTGTTGCTATCAACATAAATGCATATATGGTGCTGTGATATGATGCTTTTAATTCTTTCATGCATATACCTAGCAGGAAAATAGTAGGGTCAAATGGGACTTTTAATCCTACCTAGTCTTTTGAAGAATCTCTACAATGATTTCCACAGTGGTTGCACCAACCCACATTCCTGCAAACAATGGAGAAAGGTTCCTTTCTCCCCATACCCTGCAAACATTTGATTTCATGATAGCAGCTATTCTTTGTGGAGTGAGATAGAATCTCAGTGTTGTTTTCATATGCACCTCTCAAATGACCAGTGATACTGAACATTTTTTCATATATTTCTTTGCTGCCTTTGCTTCTTTTTCTGAAAAAATGTCTGCTCAGATGTCCATTTTTGACTTTAAATTTGTGAGGGAACTGATTTTTTTTAAAGTTCTTTATAAATATCAACTATTTTTTCTATTTTCTTGATATAGATTCTCTAACATGCCATTGAAAATTATCACTGTAATTTTATGAATGTAGGAGAGAAAAGCCTTTTCTTTATCTTTTTAGTTTCCATATATCTGAAGTTTGCAAATTAAATTCACAAAAGTCAAATAGAGAAAAGTTTATGTGTTAAAAAGCTTCATTGAAACTAAGTAAAAACTCAAAGGAGCAGCTTGAGATGCAACTTATATGCTACTTTAACAAGGTGAAACATGGAAAAGTAACCTGACAGAGAAAAAGAATTTTAAGTTTCTATGAGTGATTATTACAAGGAAAATATATGGAAAAACTAATGGTAAAAAAGGATTAGTTAGCCTTTTTTTTTTCCTGTGCAAACTCATGTTACTCCAATTCTTATCATTTTGTTTCCCAGTCCAAATTTAAGTTTCATTTACAAGCAGAGAGGGCACAAGGTTTTTTCTTAGTCTACTTTTTCTCAGCTGTCTTCAGCTCAAAATAATTCATATGCAAAAATAGTGTATTTTGGGGTGACACATTCTATCTCCTTCATAAGTATGATAAACATCACATTCTTACAGAATTGGGATTTTGTTCAGAGCTTAAAAAGCAAATTGAAAAGCAAAACAAAATAAATTAAACTGTTTCTAAGGCATTTATTAAATGTCTAAAACATGTTATGTGCTAAGAAAATGAAATGGTGCTAAAGACATGAAGATGCAAGAATGAGAATTGAGATGTATTGTGTCCTGGTAAAAATTCTCAGTGTTGATTATGACTGTAATATGTAAATATATAATATCAATAAAATCAATAAAAATCAAGATGAATGAAACTCTCTGTCTTTGTCTCTCCCTCTCTCTCTCGGAAAAGCCTCTTGAAATTTTGCTTGGCCTGTATGACAAAACTGACTGCAAAACAGTGCACACTTTCCTTCTCTTTTTTACTCATACACTGACAGTGCAGTACTGAATCGGAGTGGCACCTAATCTTTTGTACGACAACCGTGTGACTTACTTCTTTCATTGTAGCCTGGGTCCCTGGAATCCCAATCACCTGGAAAAGGTCAAGGCCCAGGCTGCTTCTCTGTGAACTAGCCAAAAGCACTGGAAAATAAGAGGTAGAAAGGTGAACTTGAACTTCCACTTCCTGCTAAAGTTGGCTGTGAACCACAAAGACATTAAAACCTGAAGAGTTGCCCACATATGTGCAAAATCATGAGCTAAATCTATGTTGTCTGACATAGTTTGTAATCCAGAAGCTTCTAACTGATGCAGTTTATAGATCAATTGGACCAGTGTTCATAGAATCACAATAGAAGAGAGGGCCAGTCCACATGTCTTTCTGTCTCAGCTGCTTTGACTTTGTTGATGTACAGTGTATGCTAATAATTGTTGAGTCATGCTTAGAAAGATGGTTAAAAGAAGTGAAAACATCTTGATGAAAGAAAGCCCACTGTGTGTTTCTTAAACAATTTTTACTCCCTACAAGTGTCTCCCCTGGACTAGGATGCAAAATCATCCCAATGACAGAGGCAAAGGGTTGCTACCTTCAGCTAAATGTTCTCATTTTGGTATCTAGAGATGGGTGCTGGTTGATGTTGTCAGGGAGGCAGCTGCATGACATCGTGTCCCTGAGAAGCAACACCACTGAGCCTCACACCAATTCCTGATATGTCCAAGTTCCCACAGGTTAGCCAAATAGCTCCTTCTTTGCCCAACAGTGGCTTCGACTTTTTAGCTCTAACTCACTTGAGTCAACATCTCACACTCTGGGATTTTCATCTTCCCCAGGGCCATAAATAAAGTCTATCTTTCCCCAAACTCTCTTAACTTCTCATTCAAACTTAGTTAAAACTTAGAACTTTCTCCATATCCCTCTTCTCTACCTCATCAGTGCATCTTAAGCATCTTTGTATGTAACAATAACCCAGAGACCGCTGACCCACAAATCTGATTTAGGCGGGGTAGGGGTTAAGAGTTGCATTCCTAATTAGATTTTAGGTGATATTACTGTTTCTGGGATAAAACTTTAGACATTAAATGACCACATAATGAATAATATTATTCTCTACTAACCAGAGGCTGGCTGTGGGTAATCTTTCTGAGTTAAATTGCCTAATCACAGTTATTACAACTCCTGCTCATTCACTGAGAGGTGTGCAAGTCAAAGCCTTTATCAGTGAAAAAGAGGCAAAGGACTGGACTGACTGGAAGTTTTCTTGATGGGCAGCACCATGCAGTGCATTCTCTGGTGCTTCATATTGTTCTTCAGTCCTCTTGTGCCACAGAAGGTGGTAGCGATGGGGGGCAGTATCTCTAGAATATCTACTGCTTGTCTCTCTCACATTTCATTCCTGTTTTTCTGATATCTGGTCTCCTCTTAATTCTGTGTTCTTGTTTGGCACTGCTCATCCAAGTTCAAATATTATGATGGTTAATTTCTCCAAATATCCCATCTACTATTTAATATTATGGGCTCTGAGAACTCCTACATGTATAATATATGGAAAGGCAGTCCTTTTGGGGCATGGTGGATTTCTGATTCCCACTTCTCAGAGTTATATTTGTTTCACTTTGAAGGACAAAGCATCATTTTGTTTGTCATGGATTTAGTAGTTAAGAAATTCAAGACCATGGGTAGGATATATGGACAAGTATTGTCACCTACCAGCTTAGTAGAAGTGCAGACCAACTCTTCTCCAAGAGCTGAACCATAACCAGCAGTTAAGTAATATTCCTAGGTAAGTTTGATTAAAATCTAAAGCATGCTAGTTCAGTAATTTCAAAATATCTAGCTGAAATCACAGTGTGTTTTTCTGCTCAAGATGATAGATGAAAAACATGCCTTTGAATCTTCTTAGGACTAGTTCTGTGATTCTTTTTTACTTGAGGAAAGGTAATAGAATCACAGTTATTTATAGAGTTTGTGACAATTAAATGACGGAAGTTGTACAAAAACAACTTGCTCTGTGCCTGACATGCTGGTATGTGGAATAAGCACTTTGCTTTGTTTAATGAGAGACAGAAATGAAAAACATTAAAAAGACTGAGAATAATGCATAGGGGAATAAAATGTTACAATACTTGGGCACTGATATTCAGTGTTTTATGAGTGCAGAGCATAATATGCAGCATTCCTAAAGTTTGTTTACTAGCCTGGAGAAAAATGATTATTGTTATTCAAAGATTTGTGTATATGTTTGAAAATTCATACTGTCAAATATTAAAGGGTGAGAAAGAAGTGAAATGAGAGACACATTTGTTTTGTCATTGCTAACATGACTGCTCTGTACTCAACACATCTAACATAACTTTTCACTTCAATACAAAATGTAGGTGCTTCAAGGGCCCAATTACTAATGACTGTGGCAATATTTTGGTGAAAATAACCTTCTAAGCATCCACACTCAGTAGAAAGTGGAAATGAACTCATGTGAAGTTTGATGTTTCCTTTGAATTTTATTTTTGCAGCTATAGACAGGCAGACCTCATTTCAAAGTGAGACTATAATTAAGCAATGTTAATCAACTAGAGAAAAAGGTTTCCTTGTTATGAAATCAACACTAAACAAAAAGCTCAGCATGTCTACTTACCTTCATGCATTAAAAAATCAATGCAAAGATCTTTTACAAAGCTTGGTTATCTGTAAATCAATACAAAGATTTATGCAATGATGTGTTATACATTGAAATTGACAGTAGAAAGAAAAAGTCCTCCCAAATGATTGCCATTTTAATGTAGCTCTCTTGAGTGTCATTTTGAATACTGAGTAAAGCAATCATACTGTTTTCCAATGCCACACCTAAAGTTTTCAGAGCAATTTCATTGATTATCCTTGGATTTATTTTTATGCTAATGAGATAGAACAGACAAATCTGTCTTTTCTCCTTCTTTTTTAAAAGTCTGTTTTAAATTCAAATTACTCTAAAGAAAATATGACTTTCTCTGGAAAAATCTCAGGTTGTCTCTCAAAGGCAAGTTGTTCTTTTATAGAAACATTTCAGATTTAAATTTTTTAAATAGTCTAATAGCACACATCCCATCATCTATTTATAAGAATCACATAAAACTGCCAATACCTGCCAATTCTTGACCCATAAAGATGGTAATTTCATGTGTTTCAATCTATTAGCTCCCATCCTCTAAAACTAAAGAAACACTCCATGTTGATATTTTCTGTTGATTACAGTGTCAGTTAGGAAAAGATATCTTATAATGGCCAAGGTTTTAATGTGATTTCTGACTCAGTTCTTGGCATTCTCTGGGTTATGTCCATTAGAAGTCCCTAAGTTGCATTTGAAGCACACTGGTAAGTAGAACAAACTTGTACTATTCTGATTAATTCTTAGTGTTTGTGTTAGCAGCCACTAAACAAAGCAAAATTGAATACTAGAATGATTTCATTTTAAAAAATTCTCCCTTCAGTCAAATGCTTTGAACAGAAAGTATTATATAAGGAATAATTATAATGGAGAAGCTCAAATAACCATTCATGCCCTCAATTCTACACCTTGAGCTTTACTGGGTGAATGATGAACAAATTCATCAGAATTTCACTCAATATGTAGCTGGAGTGTGTCACAGAGTAAAGGAGAATCAGCCCACACCTCACCCTTACTGTTTTCTGGTCAGCTCAGTGAGACGTGTTGTTTTTAATGATTTCACAGAGGAATGGGAAAGTCCTGAACTGCCTTCAAAGCCATTAAGGAGATTTAGTCATGTTCAGTGATGCATTGACATTTATGTATTTTATTTCTTCTTAATTTCTTGATAACTTGTAAATTGTGGATGCTTACAAGATGATGGTACAAGGAATTAACTTAAATGGGTGCTAACCAAATTATATATATATATATATATATATATATATATATATATATATATATATATATTACTGTTCTAAGTAATGAACAAGAAGTTCCTCTCAACTGATCTACATGATATCCAACATCTTTGAGGATAAATTAAATCTTTTGCCTTTGGAGCACCTAATCCCAAGTCATATGAGTCAGTATGTGCCATTAGGTGCACAGATTTACCTGTCAGTCCCAGTAAAAGCCTGCAAAGCTCCACATGTTCATTAAGGAGACAGCCTTACATTGGGTAGAAAGCTTTCTTACATGCAGTGCCTGTTGTTATTGTAGAAGAAAGGCCCTCCTTCTCCTGGGTGTTCAGAGTCAGGTTCTGTTTCAAGGTGGATGCAACAGACAGCACAGTTGAAGCCATCACTTCATCTGAAAATACCACTACTAGTTGTATTTGCCCCGTGTTTTATAACTCCCAGTGAAAGTCAGAAGAGAAAATTTAAAGGGCTAATTTTATCAAAGGTTCATCTGCCAAAATCCCAACACATTCAAATTGAACACAAAAGCAAGGCATATGCCTGATAGCATGTATTATTCTTTCTTTATTGAATAATAAATCCTCTCTTTCAAGGCATAATACATCCTTTGAAGAATATCTAAGCCTGTCAAAAGGGTAAGTAGATCTAGCCTTAAAAAATTGTTTCAGAAATTTATAAGCATTTCAAATCTCCATGGGGAAGATGGAAGATATACAGTGAAACAATTATAAAGCAACAAACAGTGAGAGAAAGAGTGAACAGAAGTGAAGTTTGCGCCAAATGTCCCAGAAATGAGTATATTAACATATTTGTCCAGGTGCAGTCAGCATACTCTTATAGACATGAGAACTACTTCTTATAGCTCTGTCCAGAGGTTAGTATAAAATTATTCTAAGATCAGTATGAGGATTAAAGTTATTTTATGTTAATCTAATAATGTTTAGAGTTGAATTGTGTGTGTCTTATTACTACTTTTAGTAAGTAATATATTTATTTTATAAATACATGGACCCACAATGTTTGGACATTTAAAAATAGCAAAAAACAAAAACAAATCCTTTATTACAGAACTTCTATTGACTATCTGGCTTCCAAATAAGTTCTCACCAAAAGTAGCTATACTTACTTGCTTTCATTATGTTCTTAAAAGTACCAGGGATGAGTAATTTTATGACCTTCCTTGGACTTCATTTAATTTTTTTCACTATTAGAAAGCCAAGGCTTATCATTAACATAAATCTGAGGGTCAGTCGCACTGTGATGTGTTAGAGCTCTACTGATAGAAATCAGAAATAAGCTACCAAATTCTTTATAGTCCATTCTTCATTAATAGAAAGACCATTGAAAATGTTTGTATCTTCTCTCCATCCTCATGACTTTATCTGTCCTATTTTGTTTTTCTTTTTACAAAGGAGGAAGCTAATGATGGGAAAAAATTAGATTGATTTTTGCCTAAGATAAATTTTAACAAAGTTAAATAACTCTGCTCATTATTCTTTGTTTTTGTTTTCCTAGTTATAATGAAGCTAAAATGAAATACCTTACACACATACAATAGCATCAAGAAGAGTAAAGCAACAAGGAATAAACTTAATCAAATGAGTGAATGATTTGTGTGCTAAAGACTATAAAACATGGATGGAATAAATTAAGACACAGACACATAGGATGATAGACAGTGTTTATAGGTTGGAATGTGATCTGTTCATCTATTTATTCATGTGTATATTTATTAAAACACACAAACTACCTCAATTTCAAGACAGATTTGCCACAATCCCTAACAAACTTCCAGTGACATTTTTTTCATAGAAACAGAAAGCAATTTTAAAATTTTAGGATGCTAAAAAGATACTAGCCAGATTATCTTGAGAAAAAAGAAATGTTGGAAGCACTATGTGATTTCAAATGGCATTACAGTGAATAAAATATTTGGCACTGAGATAAAATCACATAGATTAACAGAACAAAATAGAATCCTCGTGATTGAACTTATACACAGTCAACCCCCTTTTGATGACAGCATCAAGAACAGAAAAAGCAGAAATGAATCACATCAATAACTAGTTATCCACATGCAAAAGAGTGCAATTTTATCTCACACCATATGCAAAAGTCAACTCAAAATGGATTGAAAGCATAAATTAGCACCCAAAATCATAAACTTTCTAGGAGAAAACACAGAGAAAGTCTCTATCCCATTGGTTTTTGCTATGATTCTGTGGCAAGGCTAATTCAATACATGTCATCAGCATCAGCATCAACCAGTGAAAATGTAGACAAAGTTCTAGAATACATATTTCTCCAAATTGGACATAAAAGCATGCAACATATGAAAAGTGCTCAACACTCCTAAACAATAGGAAATCCATATCAAAACCACCATGAGATAATAACTCAAACCTGATAGGATGGGTATAATTAAAGAAACCAAGAGATAACAAGTACTGGAGAAAACATTAACTGTCATATACTCATGATAGGAGTATAAGTTGATGCAGTTTTTACAAAGATATCCCTCAAAAAATTAAAACAGAGTTACCACGTAATCCAGTAATTTCTGAGTATAGACCCAGAAAAACAGAAATTGGCATCCTGCAGAGATGGATGGGAGATTGTTTACCATAGTCAAGTTGGTAAGCCATAAAGACATTTTGATTTATATGTACAATGGAATATTATTCAGCCTTATTAAAGTAGAAGATCCTGACTTTGGCAACAATAAATATGAGGGGTAGGGATTTAGCTCAGTGGCTCCTAAGCCTCCCTCACAAGTGCAAGGTCATGAGTTCATTCCCTGGTACCAAAAATAAAAACATTAGAAAGATTTTTAAAACAGATAATATGGATGAATCTTAGAGCATTATTCTAAATGAAATACACAAAACACAGAAAGAATAACTGTGTTTGACAGTCTTACAGTATGATTCAATGTAAAAATAAAATAGATATTTAGCCAAGATGGGAAGAGAGGTGAGTAAAGGGAGAGGTAGGTCCAGTGGCACAAAGTTGCAATTAAGGACAATGAATAAACCTAGAGATCTAATGTACAGTATAAGGATTTTAGTTATGTGAGCTAAAACTTGCTAAGAAAGTTTAGTCACTAGTATAAGACAAGACAACATAGACAAGTTTATGAGGTAATGCATATTAATTGACTTGATTGTAGAAATCATTTAAATACATTTGTGTATTTCAACACATGATGTGACACACTTTAAATGTACCTGATGTTTTTTTAAAAATCATTTATTCCAAACCCACAAGAGATTCCAAAACATGTGCAGGGGCTGTATTCTTCTGAACAGGTCAGCCAGGGTCTCTGTGTTGAAGGCCTAGTGTAGTTTGCAATCTGGTTTTAGTGCAATTACTTTGTCCTTCTGACTAAACATCGGGGTCCTCACCCCTTTGCCACCAGTGGGATCTGTTCTGTCAGCAGCAGCTCTAATTATGCCCCAATTAACCTTAATTAAGACCGTTCTTGTGTAACAGTGCACTCAGAGAGTTTGCTAAACAAACAGCTTGACAAACGCTGTCACTTAAAATCCTTTCCAAACATGTCACTTTCTTAATTATAAAATCAAGTTGAATAAATTCTATATTCAAAGATATTATTTGGGAGATTAGAGGAGAGAGATGGAGGCTCATTCCTCTTCACACCCTTTAAATGATTGGTTCCAGCAGAACACGCTGCTAGGGATGACCCCACGGGGCTGGGCCATGGAGAGCACCACGTTGTCTGTGCTGTCTGCCCAGGTGGGCACTAACGTGGCATCAAATTGCAGAAGTTGGCTTAATTACTCAGGAAAGGCTAGGAAATGGAAAGAGGCACTTCCTATAAATCACAGAAAGACTTTAAGATTGATTTGTTTCTATTAAGCCGAAACCTTCACATATAAATTTAATAGACTGCTCACAAATTTTGTATGTATGTATGCAGCTATTTATTTATCCTTTCATCTTTTCACTAATATGAGATACTGGGTGCTGAATCGAGGGCGTTTGCTATCTTCAGACTCATTTTATTTCTTTATTTTGACAAAGCTCACTATGTTGTAAAGTTGCCTAGGCCAGGTTAGAACTCTCAACCCGTCTGTCTTGGCCACCCATGATGCACATGTACAGTGCAAATTTCTTAGTTAAAACTGCATCTTTGACATCTTGATTATCCTGGACCTTATGTTTATAAGTACACATCACCATTTATTGTATTTATTATGACATCCAGCAGATTTTTCATTGGGTCTGCTTATTTATTAATTCACAGATTTTGCATCTGTAAATGGAATCTTTTTAAATACATATTTGCCTTTATCTTGAAACATTTTAATACACAATATATCACACATAAACACACAGAATGTGTGTTTGTAGTATTTAAAATATATATAGTATTTAATACCCAGCTTAAGAAAAATAATAAGTAATAGTCAGTTTAAATCTTCACCTATCTCCTCTCTAATCAGTCTTGCTGCCCTCCTTCCACCCTAGAAATGACTACTAAATTTGTGCTAACTATCTGCACAACATTCAGTTCCTCCACCTAGGAGTAGAATAGACCTAAGTTAGTAAAAAGGCTCATTTTTGGCATTTATAATATGGACTTGTGCACACTATTGTTTTATGATTAAATGTTTTATAAACATAGTGTAGATCTTCACGTGAATGTGTGTGTGACCTAACTCTATTTTCACTGATGTAAAACTTATGGTTTCATGTGATTGCATTGCTATTATTCACTTTAAGAACAGGCTATGCAGTTTTAATAGAATTTTGCTGTGTCCACAAGATTTTCCCAAACTGGCACATATACATCTCTCACTTCACCACATATTAATCCAGGGGCTGCTGTGAAGAGACTGGACATGTAAGCAAAATCTCTAACGAGTTCACTTGCATTGGAGAGATCATCATGGGGAGCCTGCTGTGTTCCAGGGGATGTTAAGGGAAATCAGAGACATGGGGCAGGACACAGTTACCTGCCAAAAACCTGCATGACAGTGAGTATCCCAGTTCCACAAAAAGCAAGAGGCTGACCTTTGCCCACCACCACATGAGCTCAAAAGAAAGCTCCAAGCTCTAGAGACACAAGCAGCCACCCCAACACTGTAGCTTCAGCCTCAGAGACAAGAAGCAGAGAATTCACTTGAGCTGAGCTCAGACGATGCAATAATAAATGATTTCAACCCTGTAGTCTGTATTTATTTCTCAAGCAGCAACAAAAGACAGGTTACTTTTAGAAGTTTTTTCATGTAGACAATGCTCCTCCAAACATAGGTGCACATGTAACTGTATATACATGTGCAGAAATTAGAGGTGCATAATAGGAATAGTATTATGCAGCTACAGGACATACACACTAATGGAAAATGTCAAGCTTTTTCCCATAGTAACTCTGATTCATACTTTCACTAGCAATTCTGAGTTTTCTTTGCTTTGTATCATTCTCCAACACATGGCATTATCAGAAAATGTTTGCCAAAACAGTGACTGAAATAACATTTAGTCTTCAGTTTTAAACAGCAGTTCTCTGAATTATTGATGATATTGAAAACTATTTAGTGTTTGTGTGCCATTTTCATTTCTTCTCTGATGAAATGCTTTTCCAATGGCCTCCCTGTTTCATAGAAGTGGGAAGTAACTTCCCCATGGTCTGCCAAGCCAGCCTGAGCTGAGACAGACGTCCAGAGAGAGGCCCAAACCTGCCTGGTGTCTCTGTGAGCCCAGGGTAGATCATTTGTATATGTGTACAGAAGCACTTGTCTTATACATAGCAAACACTGTATTTATGGCTATCTGGGGTCTTTCATTTTTCTAAATACACTTTAGAATGAGCTTGTCAATTTGCATTTTTAAATGATTTTTATTTTAATTATATTTAATCAGTAGACTAACATGGAAATAAAAATACTCATAATACTAGAAGGGAATCTTCCTGTTCGTTACAGTAATTACATATTAGTTTTTCTTTTATTCTACTTTTTAAAAGTTTTATCATTATATACGTAAAGATTGTCTAAATCTTTTGTGAAAACTCCTATGTACCATATGCATTTGTCATCATAAGTGAAATCCTTTAAACGTTTTTCCGTTTGTGGATAATGAATGGAGATAAAATTGAGTTTTGTGTATTCTTCATACATTCAGAACCTGTACTAGAATCTCTGCTATGGTCTGAGAGTATCCCTCCCAGTTCCTGTATTGGAAATTGCACAATCAAAGTCATGGTGTTGGGCAATGGAGCCTAATACGGGAGCTGCTTAGGACCCAAGGGCTCTGTGACTGGGACTGGATTAATGTGGTTTTCACAGTAATAAGCTACTTCTTGTGAAGGCAATTCATAAAAATGAGTTAGCTCTGCTTCACTGGTTTACTCTTGTTACTACCCAGTTATGAAGCAGCCATAGTAGCCCCACCAGAACCTGAGCAGATCCCAGCATCATGTGCCAGGTCTACCAGCATCTGGAATGAGAAGCCATATAAACTCTCTATATTCATAAATCACAGTCTCTGTCATTTCACTTAAGCAACAGAAAATGCACTTAAGACGCTGTCTTAGTAAATCCATCATTTTCTGGTTGAACTTTTTTTTCAAACAATCACATCACAGGGGAAATCATGAAAATTTGGTTTTATCCTAATTGATCTTACAACCTTGATTTCTTCCTCTTGTCTTATTACATTACCTAACATATGCTGGATAGAAACGTTAGTCATGCACATATTTGGCATGCTCTTAATCTTAAAGAAAATAAGTTTATTTCATCACATGAGTTAATTTAAGATGTGAATTTTGCTGGCCACAGAGACCAGGCACTTGGTAAAAAGGTACTTTGCATATTTCTAAGAAAACATGTTTTAGATGAGATAAATATTTCAGTTGATGGAGTTGAGTTCTGTAGCAGATTGTCCACCTTGATGAAGTGGCTCATCCTGGCAGCTGAACACCTGAGTAAACAAATATGTACTTCCTCCAAGCAAAAGGAACTCTGCCAGCTAGTGGCCTTCAGACTTGAGCTGCAACACCCGCTCTCACACCTGTCAACATTATGCACATTTTAGTCATGCAATCCTCCATAATTCTATGAGACATTTCTTAAAATATACCTCTGTGTGTCTGTCCAGTTAATTTTGTTTCTTTAGAGAACTCTCATAACTATAATTAGTTAAAATGGTTTATGCTCTTTCTTTTTAAAATAGAAATTTTCTGGTAGTTAGGAAAATATTCTCTGTTCTTATTATGTAAAATGTCCTTTGTTTTGATTTTGTCATGAATAGTTGAATTTCATTTTTCTTAATCTATTTCTATTATCTTAAAGCTGTTATACTTTTTTCTTTTTAGTCTTTTACATGGTAAATTATACAACATAATAACTTTACAATAGATAATTGTAATAAATTAGGTAGCTTTAGATATATTGTGCATTATGTTGCATTATACACCATTGGCTTTTATTTCTTATTGATTTTGAGGGATTTACATTCATGCCTATGAAATATTCAATTGCATAAAATTTTCACCAATCTTTGTTTTATCTTGATTATAATATCAAGATTTTATTAGCTTCAATACATGAATTCCAATGTATCTGTTCTTTCCAGACTTTGAAATAACTTTCATAGGCTTAGAACTATCTTTTCCTAGAATATTTGATATTACTTTCCTTTAAGTTGAGTGAGAATAAGGCAAATTAAGTTTTCTTTCTAGAGACATTCACATATCTTAAAATTCTGTTTTAATTTCACTGAGTTTTCTAATATGTACCAATATGTATGTCCACAATCATCTTTTTATCATTTTATTTTATGACTCTTTAGAGATGCAAATTTTGCATAATTTTAATAGCCTTTTAAAAGAAAAGGTTGTCAGTGCTGATGTTATCTATGGTACCATTTTTCTATATTTATTAATTCCTGTTTTTTATTATTTCCTTGTATTTCTTATGGTGATAATACTATTTTGATTTGTTTTGTTTGTTTGTCTTTGTTTTTCCTGAAAGTGAAATCTCAGCTCTGTAATATTCAGCCTTTTTTTTTCTTCTGTGGCAAAAGCTTTTGGGGTTATTACTTTCCATATAAGAACCTGTGTCATACACATCACAGTAAGTGATACTTTATAATTATTTAACATTAACAAATTATTAGTTACAACTGAATCCTTTGTTTCTTCTCTGTGCAAACATGTGACCCCTCAAATGGAATCATCTCAGTACTGTTTCTGTTGCAGAGTTAACTTCCCATTTGGGACCAGTGGCTGATCCCAAGGCTCTGCATCTACTAAGAAAATCTCTGCTTGGTCCCTGGTCACATAGATCATTATTTACCTTTATCTATAATTTTTTCTCGAGTCAGTGGTCACCCTGACTAACAGATACACTTCCCAGCTATCAGCCAGTGGACTGTGCAAAGGTTTATCTTATCTTGACCATTCCATCCCACTTTATTTCAAGATCAGTACTCTTTGATCTGAAAGTCTTTAAATTCTGTCTCCATGCACAAAAAAAGAAAATATATTTTATTTCTGCAATTTTGGAAAAAAATATAATTTGTTTTGAAGAAAATGGAAATGATCATTGCCATAAAAAACAACAGCCCTCCTCCTTTTTACTGTGTCTGCCTGACAGGGATTTAGCAGGCTCCTGGGATAACTTCAAAGCTGTAGAGAGATAAAGAAAAGTCTCAAATACCTTTTAAAACCTTTATCCTTCTTTTTCAAATCTACAGTGTATGAGTATTCATTATATGCAACTTATAATCAGATTTCTGCTGTTCAAGCAGAAAATGGACTTTCACCAGTTTTAAATTTGTCTAATATTTCCTAATCCTTTACATGTAGGCTAGTGTGAAAAACCATTTAGAATACAGGAATAATTTCTCCCAGTATGTGGAATTAGGCAAATTATCTTGATGAAGAACAATAAAATGACACAAATATATGAAAATAAAAAGGACATTATTCGAAAGTCATGGGGGTTTTGGTTAGTTCTAACTAGTCATATCTGAGGATAATGTGGAACTGAGGGTTGGAAACTACTGACTGTATCAAATTGAAAATGACTTTAAATCCCAATAACAAACTCTCAAGAGAGGAAAAAGTCTTCAGAGCATGGCTTGGGACACATACCTATTCACTATCTAATAAATAATAGTAATAGTGTAGGAAATAATGTTCAAAAGGACTGTGGAAGCCAATAGTTTCATATGGTGCCAACCACTCCTGGAAGGAAAAGTAGCTCTTCTGTATGGGAGAGGATGGGTCCTGAACTACAAGTTCAGTAATTTCAGCCAGAATTTGGAGAGAAATAAATAAGCTAAAATTGATTGGAAAAGAATAGAATGTAGTTTATAGCAGTAAATAAGTCAAAATATGAATAGTGCTTCTTTTAAAAAGGAAAAAGATAAAATGAGTAAATGATACCAATCAGATTAATTAAACACAATTAAAGCATCCTATATAAATATGTCACTTAGGAACTCTAAAAGTAAGGCTTTTCCAACACATATCCTGAATATTTTAAATAGAGGAAAATGTCTGAGCACAGGGACACACACCTGGGATACTAAGGCCAGAGTGTCACAAGTTCAACGCTTGATTGGAAAAATTAACAATTTAGCAAGACCCTTTGAAATAAAAATTAGAAATGGGCTGAGGATTTAGCTCTGCATGAATACTGGATTTAATCACCAGTACAATCAAGGAAGGGGTTGGGGAGAGGCAGAAGAGAGAAAGGGAAGAATACCACAAGCATTCAAAATACATAGCAAAGATCAAAGTTACAAGTAAACAAAAATCATGTTTTTTTTTGTTTGTTAGCTCCCAGATTGTTATGAAATTTAGCTCCCAGAACCACTCTTAGAAATATCAAAACGTTTGAGTAGAAATTTTAAGACTATCATCATTCAAAACAAATAGCTTTCCCTTGCATGCTTAAACGACTGTATAGGTTACTTTTCTCTGATAGCTGAGACAAAATATTCAACATCCAAAGGTAAAACAGAAGGGGTTTATTGGTTTACAGAATGTAGAGGTTTTAGTCCATAATTGACTGCTCACAGGCAGGGATGTCAAACCGGTACATACAAGATAGCACAGGTAACAAGAGAGAGTTAACAACATTTTCCTGACCTTTTTATCTTTTTTTAAAAATTCAAATATTTATTGGTACATTATAAATATATATCATCATTGTATTCAACACTGAGAGTTTGTATCAGAATATGACATGACTTGATTCTCATTTTTTTCCTTTCCCCCATATACATAAGCTTTCTTTTCTTTTTTCTTTATTACTATCACATTCCTTTTCCCCTGATTATTTACTCCTACACCCTCTTTCATTTTAAATATGTTCTATTTCACAATATCAACTGTATATACTAGAATTCATTTGCATCTTCATTTTCTCATACCAGATAGGATATTTACACATCTGGGACCTATTTATTTCACTTATGAGGATGTCCGCAAGGAACATCCATTTGAGTATGAATGACTCAATCTTATCATTTTTAATGGCAGAATAATACTCCATTCTATAAAAGAACCACATCTTCTTTATCCAGTCTCCAGTTGATGGAAATTTTGGTTGCTTCCAAGATTTAGCAATCACAAACTGAGCTGCTATAAACATGGGTGCACATATGTTGCTGTGATATGAATCTTTTAATTCTTTTGTGTACATACCTAACAGAGTGATGGTCAGGTCAAATGAAACCTCCAATCCTCTCCACACTGATTTCCACAGAGGTTGTAGTAGTCTACACTCCCACCAACAGTGGAGAAGGGATCCTTTTTCTCCACAGTCTCACCAACATTTGTTGCTGGCTAATTCTGAAATAGTATCCATTCTTTGTGGAGTGAGATGAAATCTCAGTGTTGTTTTCATCTGCATTTCTCAAATGACCAATGATGCTGAGCATTTCTTCATATACTTCTAAGTATACTTCATATACTCTTCCTTCTTCCTTTGAAAAGTATGTGTTCATTTAAGATACCCATTTTTGAATGGGTCCAGGCTGCTTAGGGTGGGTAGCAATCACACCCTTCATTTTAGTGCCTTTGAGCCTAAAATTGCACCATGAATCAGTCTCAGCTTCACACACTTTAGATCAAGCCTATGACTTTGAGGGAAATCTAGACCCAAACCATAACAACCAGAGAAGGATACTGTCCTTTCTTCCCAGTGGGAAAAATATCATTTGCCAACTGAGAGACCCTATTTCCTCAAGGCGAATTTCCACCCCTTCCTCACTAGACAATTTCTGTTCACCCTTCAAAATTATCTCAAGGGTGAGGCCTTCCTCTCTAAAGTATGTTGCCATGTTATTGTCTATTTCACAGAATATAATAGTTTTCTCTCATGGCTATTTCAGAGTCTGTGTTTATATAGAAAGTCACCCTTGGGAATCCACAGAGGATTAGTTCTTGTTCTTGTGAACACTAAAATCTACAAAGGCTCAAGTCTCTTCTATATAATGGTATAGTATTTGCATATGACCTTTGCACACCCTTTCATAACCTTTATTACTTATCAGATCTAATATAAGGTGAATGTTATATAAACAGTTGTCATATTTCATTATTTAGGAAATAAGGAAAAAAATAATCAAGGCATGGTTGTCACAGACTCAATTTTAAAAAGTATTTTCAATGCGTGGTTGGCAGAGTTCATGGATGCAGCACCCATGAGTACAGTTGGGTGGCTGTATTCAGGGTGCTCCATATTAAATAATGGTCTTTTACATTAAAGTCCAAGTATCAAGAGGACAGACACCATTTCTATTTTGGTCACCTCTGTACACACTAGGTATAGCGTAGTATCCCATAGGGCATAGTTACTAAATGTGATGGGAAGGGAAAGAGAGAGAAAAAGACACACACTGTACTTGAGTTGGTGGTGGGAAGGCAAATAGAGTAAAGGAGAAGAGCAGTAAAAGGCAGAAGGGGAGACTGCTGAGCAGAGGATCTGGGGCAGGGTCTCTGAGGGTGTACCTTGAAGGCATCATTCACATGGAGTCCAGGATGTGGGTCGCTGTACATAGCTGTGCAGAGGCGAGGAAGAGATAGATGGGAAAATTTCTAAAAACACAGAGACAGGAAGAATGAATGATCTGACAAGAAGATTTTTCTGCAGTGCTCAGTGAAATTCTCTTTTTCAATTAATTTTTCTTTAATAAAGAGATATAGAGTATATGTCCCAAAGAGATAGTTTTCCAGCAATAACATCTCTGTGGGTAGGGTGTTCTTGATAAACCCTTGCAAATTAAAGCTATAATTTTTCTCTGACAATGTGTTTTTCAAATGATGTCTGTTTTGTTTAACTTCAGCTTTTGAAGTTAAACAAATTATTTGAAGTTAAACAAATATCATTTGCCAACTGAGAGACCCTATTTTCTCAAGGCAAATTCCCACCCCTTCCTCACTAGACAGTTAATTTCTGTTCATCCTTCAAAATCTTCTCAAGGGCGAGGCCTCCTCTCTAAAGTATGTTGCCATGTTATTGTCTATTTCACAGAATGAAATAGTTTTCTCTCATGGCTATTTCAGAGTCCATGCAAACTATTTTCTACACATGGTAAATTCTATCCCTCTTCCTAGAGAGTAATGGAGCTTTTACCACAAAAGTGAGTAGCTCTTGCCTTTATCCTCCATACACTGCAGTTCCTCTGACCAAGAACTGCATTGTTTCTGGAGGTCAGGGGGTACTATGAAGTTGTTCATAAATGTCAAAATACTGACTTCGAGGGGGTCCTCCATAGGAGGCAGTTCATAAATAGCTAGACAAAGTCTCAGCACAAGTAGCCTCTTACTGCTAGTACCTCCCCATGTGCTGTGTTGATCATGGTTGATGGAAGTTCCAAGACTTTTTGTGAGAGATGAGCAGATCCACCTGGGAGCCATCTGGGAACCTTCTGTCATGTGAAATGGTGACATCACTTCCATCATGGCCCCTAACAGCACATGGTTCTGTCAATGCTTATTCCTCCTATCTTTGTGGTTCCCTTGGGTCAATATTCTTTCCTCCACCTTCTTAAAGCCACACCTCTTTTAACTATCCTTTCCAATGAAGAAATCTTCATCTACCTCAGCTTTTCCTAGGTTTTCTCTTCTTCAGAATTTAAAACTCTTTACCTCATCCTTGCATATCCCAGTATACCATTATCATAAATAGTGATCATAATCCCTAATAAAGTTTGTATTTCGGTATTTGTTTATTTATATCCATGAATATTATACCATACTGCAAGTAAAAAGAGAACACAGACACATTAGAAGTCATATTACCAATGAATGGATAAATAATTACTTTCAAACATCTATAAATTATTGTTAGATTGGCTGGGGATTTAGCTCAGTGGTTCCAGCGCCTGTCTTGCAAGCACAAGGGCCTGGGTTCAATCCCTGATAACCACATACAATACTGGGTGTGGAGACTCATGACCAGCAGCAACCAGCACTACATACCACAGTGCCGGGCGTGGTGGCTCACACCTGTAATCCCAGCACTCGGGAGGCAGGAGCAGAAGGATTGCTGTGATGTGAGTTTGAGGCTGAGCTCAGGGCCAGCCTGAACTACAAAGCGAGACCCTGTCTCAAAAAACCTAAAATATGTATATATATATATATATATATATATATATATATATATATGAGATATATAGAGATATATAGATATATATTGTTAGATCACTCTATTCACTTTGATTTTTGGCATCTTAATTCATCCATTTTAAGTAGAGTTCGTTTAAAAATCTCCAGTGTTTCTTCATTTCTTAAACATTACTTGGAATTCTGCAAGTTTTACTTTTATCAGTTTTAAGTCTATGTTGGTGAATGCATACAAGTTCACGACTGACATAACTTTCCTTGGCTGGCACTTTTTAAATGGTATAGTGTCACTTTTTAACCTAGTGATATTGACTTAAACTTTACTTTTCAAGATATTACTTTTTTACCCTGAGTTTTACAAGCATTGATTTTGCTTTTCATGACTTATTTTGAAGTTTTCTACATGGTGTTGTTTTCAGCAATTTTTATCTCATGGAAACAGCCCATTTCAAATTTAGTTGCATAAACTTTGGTTTTTATTAGGCAACTTTAAGCCACTCAATTTAGTTGAGCTGTTGTCTGTTACTTCATTTTAAGTTTCAGATGACAGTGCTTTTTATTGCTGTTACTCTCTTTCCCTGCTTTGAATTTGATGGTAAATGATTTTATCTCTTTTTTTCCTTAGATTTGCTTTGCAGTAAAGTCCTGTTGTTTTCTGGTTTGTTTTGGTTCTGCATCTGACTCCTATGCCAGATATACCTCATCTTAATCTAGGTTCCACTGTGGCAGACATATGGAAAACATGGCAGTTCCAGGCTGAGGTTAGCAGCCCAGCCACCACAGCTTCCAATCATGCAGCTGGGTCTATGTTACCACCTTTCTGCTCCCGAGGAAAGACTTATGGGAAAATGTTACATATATGTCTTAAGTGGAGATGTATCCCCAACCCCTCAATGTCTACTATGGAGAACTCAGTCCCCTTCACCTGGAGTCACCAAAACCTTGGATGCACCACACACATCATATTCAAAGTGCTAAAATGTCTCAACTTCTACACTGCTCATGACTGTAGAAATGATTGTGTTCTATTGAATCTAGCCACGTCTCTCTTTTATATTTTTCCCTCTTGCTACATGATTACAGCACAGATGCTATCTTGACCCACAGACTTTCTGTTCTCTTTCTAATTCTATGAGGATGGCCTAAACACTGCCCTGTCTCTCTCAAGCCAACTCTTTTGATTATCAAAAGGCTTTTTTAGAAGTCAGAAGGCTGAACATTGACTGTTTCTTCCTTTCATTTTCTCTCTAATGATCTGCTTATCCTCAAGGCAATGTAGATGCCTCTAACTGAGAAGGGAAGAGGTCACAATAAAAAAAATGATAAAAAATCAAATGTTAAAAAAAATCACTATTTTGAGATGGTTTTTTTATATATTTCCTTAATGGGAATATGCTTTAAAACCTGGGTTAAGCCATCCTTCTGTGCATGAGACTGAACAAAGACCACCCCAGAAATAACTACAGAGACTGAATTATTATGGATTATTGACTTCCTCCAGTATCTTCTATTTCCACTACTCTGTGAGTTCAGGAGCTTGAGAAAAAAAAAATCAGTACTCTTTAGGCCCTGTTTCCTTTGGAGAGGGAGGAAGAAAGGCAGCATTGGACTCCTGGGCCTTCTGTATGTCAATAGGAAAAGAAGGGCATTACTGTGTTGAGGGGAATAACTAACCTTGGTTCGCAAGGGGAAATTGAGTTACTCTTGCACAATAAACGTAAGAAATAATATTTCTGGAATAGAAGCAATTCCTCAAGTTCCATCATGCTCTGTAAATAGTCAATGGAAAACAATGACGACCCAATTAAAGTGGGATTGCTGATGTTTATATCCTTCAAGAAGGGAAAGAAAAAAATGGTTAAATGAAAGGAAATGAAGTTTATGAATACAGGCACAAGTGGCTGTAGGGAGGACAGGGGAATGGAAACAAATGAGACTCAAGATGTGTTGCGTACAGATACAAAAGCTCAATGTTGAATGTCATCATAATGTATGTATAAAATGTACCAATAAAATAAAATTTTAAAAAGAATGAAATATTGGGGCAGTTTACCAAGCAAAGAACTATGACTAGCTGGGGTGCTGAGGTGCCTGACAAGGGCAAAGGAGATAGGACAGAAGGAAAAAGTGCTTATAAATATTACCTATTTAGCTAAAACAATGTGACTGGTAACAGAAAGTCAAAGTTTAACAACTGAATATTTTCTCTTGGATTTTGTGGTATGTGTATATACTTGGTGTGTATGTGTATGTGTGTGTACAGATCAAATATTTACACCTTTTCCCTTTCTCTTGCCTTATCATGTAACACAGGATGTGTTGTAATAGTTTTCATATCACTACATATAAATTTCTGAATATATAAAAAAGTGAATATTGTACAGGCACTTTGTCCTTTTTAGAGAAAGGATGAGAGAATTTTCATTTTTAAGGACCATAAATGAATTATAATAGATGGAAACATATGTGTGTTATTGTATTTATTGACACATTAAATACAATTTAAAGAGATGATATGAGGAAGTTGACAAGGAAAGGACCATGATGATCATCTTTACATGTCAACTAAATCAGTCTATTGTTCCCAGTTATTTAACCAGGAACTAATATAGGTATAGTCAGCTAATAGGGATGGGGAAATGAAAAAGGAAAGCCACAGAACTGGGTTGCTGTTCATCCTGGGCACCTTCTTGTCATGCTCAAGACCTTAGATTAGATCCTCAACTCTGGGAAAAAAGATAAAATAAATAAGCCTACAGGATCCATGATTATTCTTCAGTAAAATACATCAACTTATCAGTATGTATTAATAATTATAATTTCAAAGAGAAATAAGCCAAACATAAAAAAGAAAACCGAATACTGAAATTCTCATGTTATTTTTCATAAAAGAATTAGTTTTCCAAGACAGGATTCGTTTTCCAAGACAGGATTCTACATAATGCTGATTAGTAATAGTGCCTTAATCTGTTTAATCTTCACTACAGCATGTAAGGATGAGTAATGGGAATGTAGAGGCTGGAAAACTAACTCAGAGCTTCTCAACTGCTGGTGTCAGCACAATCCCCAAAGATAAGGCTGCAAATGCCATAATGCAGCACATTGAAATTCTAACAGATCAAAATCCCTAAAGTCTCGAAGCTCTAAAAATCACAGTTCCAAAGATTAACATCCTGAAAACTGAAATACTGTATGCCCAAATCCCCAAAACTACAACTCCCATAGAAAAAGAGAGGTTCCTATAGAGTGACAAAAAGCCAAATTCTAAGGAAAGGCTCAGTGCACTTCAGCTTGTCTGTAGCACCCCTGCTGAGTTATTCTGTTATTTCCTTTCCTTCACACATAGCACCATCTTGCCCCCAAAATGCCCTTGCTAAGAACATACAAGGATTTAAAGAGTTCCTAACTTTTTACACCAAAGACAATTGCTGAGATAGGCTCCCTGGTATTAAAAACTCATTATATGATGAACTGTTCTTGGTTAGGGATTTAACCATCAAAACTATAGATTTCTTACATTTGCCTATTGATCTGTTAGGACACTTATGAAAGGTAAAAAATTCTTGAGATCTCAGAAACTTTGGGCAGCTGTATATCATCTGATAGTGACCCATCACACTCTCTGCTCAATCTTGTCAACAAATTTAGGCTGCCCATCATAGTATTTTAGACATAATTAAGCAGCAGGTTAATTTCCAAGGCCTTTTAAGGCCTTTGGGAACATAACTTTCCTACCTTGTATATACTCCTCTTCCTCATTTATCTTTTAAAATTTCTATCTGTATATTCTTGAAATGCTCACACTTTAAATGTATGGGGTTGGGCCACAGCAACCCTATGGTTCCTGTTCTCTGCAACTGAACCGGTGCCCTCAGAATTGACTAATAGTCACAGGTCTGTGGGTCATAAAAAGTTAATACTCCCCTGATGTTGAGACTCTTATCTATCCCCAAAGGATACATATACTAAAGTCTATCAGTTCTCCATAGCATTTGTAATTACTGTCATTTCAAAAACCTCTATAATAAAGCTCATTAAATACTTGCAAAATGATGAAGGAAAAGCTTTATATTTTAAATTCTCAATATTTTTGCCTACCAAACTGAGCTTACAGTCAGACACTTTCTTACAGCATTCTTTTTTTTAACTCAAATCTCAATTGGTACATTATATATACACATCATAGTCACATTCAGCATTGAAAATTTGTGCCAGTATATGATATGACGTGCCTTAATTCTCATTTTTGCCATTCTCTCACCCTACAGTCCCCAAACCCTATATACATAGGCTTTTCCTTTTTATTACCATCACATTTTTCCCCTCTTTACTTACCTCTACATCCCATTTCCTTGAAAATATTTTCTATTTCACAACATTCTTAGAAGACCTTTTGCATCTCTGCTTTCTCTCTGCTCTTTTTTTTTTTTTAACTTTCTACCATATCAGCAGTTCTCTTAGGCAACAGAAGCATTGAGAGAGGAAGAAAGAGAGAGACAGAGAAAGACAAATGAGAAACAGAGAAATGGAGAGAAGAAGAAAGAAGAGGAAGAGAGAAGAGAGACAGAGAGAGCAGAAATACTTAATTTCTATAAAACTTTTCAATCAATATTTAGTAGCAGGAGACTAGATTCCCACAAAGCTAGGAAATGGCAAACCAGGACCTACTCATCTTAATTTAAAGAGTCGTGCTTCTGACCAATATTTCTTTGTGTACCAGTGGAGAATTTATTTTTTGATTAGTACATATTTTTCATGTGTCATGATCTGTATGTCTAATCAATACTTTTAAAAGTGAAGAAGACACAATGGAAACTAGTATCAGATTAATTGGGAGAGCTTTCTTTTCTTTCCTGTCTTTATATTTTCATATAAGTTCCCAGGTCTCCTGAAATTGTCGGATGGTATACTTTGTAGAAGAAAACAGGGCCGAGAAACTACGGCCTGGGCTGAGATAGGATTGAGCGTCAACCCGAGAAAGTTGAATTTCATCGAGAAAATTCAAGGGTATTTCTCAGGTTCCTGGTTTGCCACAAGGGGTTCCGAGGCCCTCACCAAGTGGGCCCAATAGGACATGGCTGACACAGAGTAGACAGGCCCCCTGTCTCGCTTCTATATCCATGCTGTGGAGGCTGAAAGAGCCAAAGCTGGAAGCAACATCTTCTGCCCTTCACCGTAAGGATCCTGGCATTTTAGAAAGTTGAAAGTTCCTAACAACACTGTCCTCTCACAGTGACCCAGAAAAAATCAGGCTGTCTTTCAGGACTTGAGTTTTCTCAAACACGAAAAAGCAGAGGATGTGTAAGGACGTTATTATATAGACATCCTGATAATGGTCAGAGAAAAGGTTCTGTTCTGTGTTGTTTCCCAGCGCATTTATGTCATGAGGGCACGGGGCGGGTTGGGCTGGAGGGCAGGAGTGTGTGTCTACTCCTCTGCTTGACTCCAGGGGGCAGTAGCTACCTGGGCAAAGGAGACATAAACTGCCCGTGGGAGACGCTGTTACTGGGCCTCTCTGAAACCCTGTAATAAGGCGAAAGATCCACCAAAATGAACTTGTCTAAAGAAACATAAAATCTTCAGAAGTCAGGCCCCAATTCGAAAGAAATTGTGGTCCCCAGGAGATCCCCAGAACATGAAAATCACTGCTGCAATGAAAATGTTTCTACTCGAGGGTTTTCCTCAGCTTTTCCTGGACGGGTTTTGGTGAAAGCAGATTTATTTTTAACAAGTGCACGCACATGGCATCTTCTTTCTTCGTGACAAGTACTTTTTCTTTTTCCAAAATGTGCTTGGCAAGCCCTGAAGCCAGAGGAACAGAACTGGGAGCGCTGACGTTACAGTGTGCATGACAAGCGATGAGGAAGTGGGCCTGGTTTCCCTGTCCCTCCCGATTCAGCTGGCATGTGTTGCATTAGGACTCAGAGTTTCTCGCCTGGTAGCAAATTTGCATCTTTACTCTAGCGTTTCTGTTTTCATTAGGGGGAAGGAAGGAATAGCAGAGGACTTGAATAATTTTATCAGAATTGTCGGCTACTGTTTCATTTTTCTTTTTCTCTGTAGAGCTTCAAGCCCACTGCTTTGCACTGGGGGCCTTGGGAATCCTTGTAGCTAGAAGCTGAGATTTCTGACAGTATGAATACGCATGGCACACATAATCCACAATTTATTAGCCTGCTTCGCTGGTCGTTATTGGGATTTGATTGTAATGCTTAGCGGCGTTAACATCCTCTCCACATCTCCCTAACAACCTTTATGGTCAGCAATAATATTAGTTCACTCCTTGAGCAGTGCTCTGCAGAATGAATCTGCCTGGGCTTATCTTGCCTCATTACTTCTAACAGGGCTCCTGTAGTCATGTCACACTCCAGTGACGTGCCAGACAGAGCGACATCTTTTACATATGATCTTGGGCATATTTCATTTGAAATGCTAGCCTTTCAATTAGTGCGGCATTCCATTTGGAAGCGGCACACTCTCAAGAGAAGTTGCTTCTCTAGTTGAGCATGCGAATAGTAGGGTGATGTTACAGTCCGTTACAGGGCTAAGCAAAATATCCACGAAGAAGTGCAGAAAGCCTGTCTGCAGGTGTTTTCTCATCCTAAGTGGGCGCTCTTGGTTTCCTGTCCCCTCTGTTTCTTAGTGGCACTGATTTGCTGCTAGTGGCTTGCAGGTGCCCAGAATGTGATCCCAAAGGAGCCCAGAGTTAACGACTGACTGTGCAGGAATGCGAAAGTCTTAAGACAGGGCAAAATAATGTGAAATGCAAGCTGCTGGGCTCCCTGCAGAATCAAAATGAGATTGGGTTTGCACTTGAAATCTCACCGTTGTCTGGCTTCTTTCCTTGGCTTGCCTGCTTCTTCGCACGATTTCTTCCTGACCTCTAGAGGGCGCCTTTCCACCCTAAGTCACTTCCCAAGAACGTTTGGCTCTGGATCCGCCTTGGGAAGAGTATGACGTCACACGCAAGAGCCAGGCTCCCGAGTGCCAGCAGTGTGCTGTGGGACGTGCTTGGTGACCACGGGAATGACGCTTAGAGCACAGACTGTGTATCCTCCCTAATACCAGGCTCCTTCTGCTTCCTCCACACCCTGCCCAGAGTCCTCCAGCATCTTGGATCTTCTCTGCCTGAGAGCCTGATGGAAGTCAACACATATTTTATTACTTATTCCTGTCATTTGTGCTCATAATTGTATCTTATCTTCTCACCAACCATTTCGAGAATGTTCTGTTTTATAGTGAAGGAATCTGAAGTTCAGGGAAGTTATAAAAAACTGAACAAATTCCCACCCACACACCCCCAATGAAACATTTATACCCAGGCTTTCAACTTGAAGTCCAGGGAGTCTTCCATGCCTTTTACTACAGCGGCCCCACTGGTCTCCAGGCCATAATGTTCCCACCCGAGTGTAAATCATGCTTAGATGAGGCTACCTCGCCATGAGGTTTGTGACTACAGAGACAAAGCCGCTCCAGAATCGTAATCACGAGGAATTCATCCTTCTTTTGACAGAAGTGAGTAACTGCTGTTCTTTACCAGCATGAACCCAGTTCACTGTAATCTCCCTGGTTCCTAGGGAAAATATACTTTAACTTCACACTACCAGTTTAGAACTAGCCTCTCCTTCCTTAATTTCAGCTTAGACTTATCTAAAGCCCCAATCTATGGTGACTCTTGCTGTGCTCCCCAGTGAGATTCTCCCAGGCATCCTCTGGGTTCCATTCTCTCTTTCGGACTCAAGTGGTGTAAACCTGACTTTGTTGCCATCAAGTGTGTTCCTGGTGGTTTCATCATCCAAATGCCATACTCTTTCCAGTTCCATGTCAAGATCGCTCCTCCCAAGAATGTTCTATTGCCTAGCACTATGAATTAGTTCATGGACTATTAATTAGTCTATAAAATATAACAACACTCAGAACATACTTCAACTCACACTCAGAACAATTGTTAAATGCTGTCAATTAACCAGGACACAGAGCTTCTTCACTGGTCTTGGGAAAGGCACACACCAGTCACATCAAATTCATGTGGCTTTATTATTTATTTATTTATTTATTTATTTGGAGACAGGGTCTCACTTTGTAGTTCAGGCTGGCCCTGTGCTCAGCCTCAAACTCACATCACAGCAATCCTCGTGCCTCTGCCTCCCGAGTGCTGGGATTACAGGTGTGAGCCACCACACCTGGCACTGGAATGTAGTACTGGTTGCTGCTGGTCGTGAATCTCCACACCCAGTATTGTATGTGATTACCGGGGATCAAACCCAGGTCCTTGCACTTGCAAGACATGCGCCAGAACCACTGAGCTAAATCCCCAGCCCTTGTGGCTTTATTCTTTTCACATATCACAAGGGCTGCAAACACTTCTCCTCACTTCATTACTTGGCATGGGTAAGTAATGGTTTTGCATGTTCCTCAGTAATAAAGCTTAACAGCTCTATTTATGCACATCTTCCTTCATTCAGATAAACCTCTAGGCAGCTGAGAAAAAAAATATGGAATCAAAATTTATTCTTCCAACACCAAGTATTTGTTTCATCCATGTCACACGTATGTCTCAAAGCCTTATTCAGGTGCGTTTGCCTTCAGAATGTTTCATCTGAATGCCAAGTTGTTGACTGCAATTGAACAGTGCACAAATAGCATCCACAGCATACAAAAGTCAATAAATTGGTGACAGAATCTTCCCAGCCACAAGCAAGTCCATTTTCACCTGACCCATAAGAATTGTAAGCAACAGATGCATTTGAGTATTGGCAGTACTAAATGTAGAGCAGCATCCATTTTGGATTGATAAACTATATTAACATGCCTGCAACTAGTATTATTTTTAGTAGAGTGTCTCATCATACTATAAGTATTTTTTAAAGGAGCAGAAATTTTTTAAAATGCTCATATTTCTTGAAAAGACAACATTCCTTTTAACTAAAGGAAACATGTAAAGGAACAAAGTTCTCCTTCTTTGGGAAAAAAATCATATGTAGAGGCAAAATATTCCCAGCATCAATATTTAGGCAGTAATATTAATAACACTTTTTCCTGCTTTTTCAATGTATAGTCACCGAGATGGCCTGAGAAACTGTATTTCAAATAAATGGCACAGTGGAGGTACAGTGCCCTGTGTACATAGATAGATGGGAAAACAAAACGCTTGTGCATGATGGAAGAGGATTTTCTCTGCTCCATCTTATGCCAGGAGTCAATTAAGGTACTGTCTAGCCTCACCTCACCTTTATTGCTGCCCTCCATTGTGTCTGATGCTAGTGATCTACTCATTCCCTCTGACTGGTCAAAGCTTATCATATGCAGCAGAACTCTGGTGCTCCACCCAGCCCTCTTTAGTGGGACATTATTACTCAGCTCCCCACTTACTTACTGGCTGTTAATGGCTCAGAATAGCCTTTTTGTCAGTTTAAGTCACTCCACCTGTAGAATAGGGAAAGAAAATAGGTTAATTCTATAGTTTGCTGACTCCTGACTCACTCCTTCATTTCCGGGAATGGCCTGAAGCCAGTAATTTCAGCCACTGGCATGAGAAAGCAAGTACAGAATGTCCTCGAGGTAAGAATTAATCCATGGTACAATTCCTGCTCCAGAGCCTAGCACCGGATCAGGCTGAAATCAAGCTTGACTCATCTGTACTTTGCCTTACCCTTGGCAACTGCACAAGTCCTGCCTTAGGATGCTGTGCTCACTTCCTGTGCCCATACTTCCTCTGACGGCAATCCTGACGCAAGCCTCAGCAAATCACCTACAGAAGAATCCCATCTCCTGCTCCAGCACAAGGGAACTCATGGGGAAGGAAACCCATGCCGAGGGTGCTTGCGTTTTCACACTGAAGTGGTGCCTTGGTGCTCAAAGAACCTAGATCAGGAGGGCAACCCATACTTCATCTTTACATCTATCTGTTCTTAGCCTTGTCTCATGAAGAGAAGAGAAAGAGAAACGTCCAGGTGCATTTTCCAACTACCACTTCTGGGTAAGAAACTGAAGGGATATAAAATTTCTCATCCTCAAGGACACCTTGATAATTTCAGAGCCAAAAAAGTCTCAAGGGGAAAAACATACCATCACTGTTGAGAGCCTAGCCTTTCTTGGCTTGGGATGTGGGCATCACCCTCATCTACAGGTTTGCTAGGAGGTTCTTTGGGTTCTGTCATGGAGTGACTTTATGAATTTGGACCTTATAGTAACAACCTTATTGCTTTTAAAATCTCTTCAAGCTATTTTTCAGGACAGAACCCCAGAACCTGACCTAAAACTGAACCCCAAGACCTCATCTAAAACTGGACTGAAAAGCTTGGTGCAAGGAAATATAAGAGGAGCTGAAGCTGAAGAATAAGGACGGAATTCTTTGGGCCCCTTATATGAACTCAGAGTGAGCAATTGATAGGGCAAGCAGAAAAATCAGAGACTGGAAAAGACCCAATCATACCCTTCTGATGCTATTTCCCAGCCACGTAAATCCTTCCCTACCAGCCTAACTGGAAGCCAGGTTTGATCATGCCCCGCATCTCCCTGTTGGCAAACCTACAATAAAGCTTTCTTTTTGCAAGAATTAGGGCTAGAGAATTGGCTTCTATGTATGTAGAAAGGGAGCCTGCTGGCCCCACTCCTCTTGGGCCAGGTATCTGATGACAGATCTACCCTCCCACAGCTCAGTTCGCTGTGAGACTCCTTCCCGCCTCTCTACCTTCTAGAATCATTTTCCATCACAAGACATTTTTGCGGGTGACTTAATTATTGCCTCACTTAACTTGATACCTGTCCCTCTCAAATTACTCTGTTTAATTTCTTAAGATTTTTTAGCACTCTTTAAATTTCATAGTTTGCTGGTTCCTGACTTAAAAGATGAAGAGATTCTGATACCTAAAATTAAAATAAAATGTTTGAGGTGTTACAATTGTGGGTAGAGACTTATAAGATACACGGAAACATAGAAGTATAAAAGGAGAAGTCCTGAACCTATCTACTAATTTAATACTCTTGTTAGTTAAAAGGGATTCTCTAATTTAAAAAGAAATGACCTTACCTTTAGGTGTGGTCTGCTTGTACCTGATGTAGGCATTGCATATTAATAAATCAGTCCATGCTTTCATACCAAGGTGAGAATAGCCAGATAAGTTTGACACACATTCTTTTCTAGCATTATCTGCAAATTAACAGAGACTGTGCCTGCTTTTCACTGACTAGAAGTAAAAAAGAAGACTTCAATAATTAAGAAGCCAGGTAAGTGGAGGGGAAGAAACAAATCTTTCTTTGATTCTTGCTGAGTGCCTTTTGCAGGTGCCAAACACGCTTGTTCATTCTCTTTGATAATCTTGTGAGGTATTAGAGACGATGATGATGCTGGTGGTGATGATGTTCGTTGTAAAGATATGGAAACTAAGACCTAGAGTCAGCCAGTTGGAGCTGAAACTCAGTCCTAATCCTCTATTTTCCCAGAATCTGTTCTGTATCTTCCACCATTCCTTGGGTTTCCTGTACCCTTGCTTGCTACAGGTCAGAAAAAGTAAAACCCTATATATTCTGTACAGTTTTAGGAGCTTCACACAATTTTGCATGAATGGCAAAGCTTCACCACTCCCTCTAGGCCTTATTGTCCTACCATATACTCTTCCTGAGAGAGTTTCTTTGGAAGCTGGAATTTCTGTTGCATCGCAGCTGCCCACAGACCTCTTAGCACCTTCTCGGTGGCCTTACAATATCAAACCAGCTCTGTAGCTATGTTAAGTGGAGAAAAGGAAGACAAGAAAAGGGTAAATTTCTTATGCTTTTTTCAATATTTTGCATTTATTATGCATTTCCCATGTGCCAGTGTCTGGTTTCCATGTTTTAGATGCCTACCCTGGAGGTAAATTTATCATTATTCCATCCTATGAAGATGGATCTTATGGTTCATTAGAGAGGCAGAAAAACTTGCCTTACATCATGCCCTTAAGAAAGTAAGGACTTGAACCGGGGAAGCCTGGAGAGCCTTCCGTTTATGTATATGAGATGGCAGGCAGAACTCTGTGCAGAAACAACTGGCAACCTCTGTGATGAATATTTATACCTGGCAGCGCCTGGTATTTGTGCTGGATACATTGTCATCATTAAAAATGTGAAGGTAAATATTTATAAACAGCTGTTAAGGAAACTAGACTTCTGGGGAGGAATTTTGAACTCAAACTGGTGCTTGGGGGTTTTCTTTTAAAATGGAAATGTACAGGCTGACTCTAAATATAAACCTCCTTATTCTTGCCTTTCAAAGTTTCGCTAAAACTAAGCACCAGGTACCCAGAAAAATTCCAACTTTGAAAAAGTTTTGTGCAAACAAGACACACGTTTTCCTGCACTGCAACAGCTCTAGTAACACAGATGAATAAAAAACAATGTTTGGAAAAAATGTGCAGTAGCTGGGACCCTCACTGCCTTGGACAGTGAGAGGCAGAGCATCCCCCTTGCCCAATCACTTTGGTGGTACCTAATAATGTTAAACTCACATGCCTGGCCACAAGCCATTAATTTCATTTCTAGGTTTTTCCTGGCGAAGTGAAAGGCTACAAGGACCTGAACTCCGAATCTGCAGGTGCCCAGTGGAAGGTAAAAGCAGGATAAAACATGGCATCTCCGCCTTCACTTTATGTTTACTTTTTGCTGTACAAGTGGTGCGTGAGTTCGTGAACTTACTTCTTCCCACAATTCAGGCCACAAACTAAACTGGATGAGAACTGAATCAAATTCCTTATAAGGTTAACAGTTAAGCCAACCACTGAACTTGATTTGGCTCTTGTCCAACTAGGTTTATGACCAGCAAAGTGTGCTTTCTTGTTTCCTGCCATATCTTCTTCACTTTACTTTTCAATTCATTTATATTTTGGATTTGTGTTGTAAGAAAAACCATGCGATATTTAATTTTCTGTGTCTGACTTGTTTCATTTCCTTATGATACATCTATGTTCCCATAAATGACATAATTTCACTCATCTTTATAGCTAATTCATACCCCATTGTGTATGTGAACCACATTCTCTTTAACTGTGTTAACAGGCATGTTGGCTGTTTCCAGAGCTGAGCTGTTGTGCATTGCACTACAATCAACCTGGGTATGCGTGTACCATTGTGGCATACAGAAGGGGAGATCATGGTGTCCAAGAGGAAGCAACATCCTCAGAGAGCCCTGAGTATGCCTCTCAGTTAGTCAAGTCCTTCTGTGTGAGGTGGTGCAGTCATCACTCAACCCGGTTTTATTTTTGCACAGGGTTTTATTAAGTCACTAAGTTTCTCGGGATGGGGTTGAACTTGGGGTTGAGTGTTGAGACTTTGGGTGTACATGCCCATACCGGGGTGTGCCTGTATTCTTTATTATCTCAGGATCTGAGGTCAAGTACCTGCTCAGCTTTTCATGGAGGCATGTTAATTATTACAGAGTGTCTGTCTAATAACTGTTAATAATAAGTTGTATTACCCCAAATTTACCTAATAATTCTCATCCTCCTTCAAGATTAAGGCTACCAGGATAAGAGAATGAAGGTATTGCCAAGATTTGCATGGATATTCAATTGCCAGTTTTTACCATAACATCCTGTTTCAGAAGCCCTGGTGCCCAGCAGTCTTTAGTTGTTACCCTAAACTGGCAGTCATCTCAGATTCCAGGAAAAGCACAGCCTTACAGACAAATCACATCCAAGTGGAACTGAAGCTGCAACCCTGAGTGGCAGTCATCATCTCCTGGGAACCAGATGTCTCTTCAAGCCACAAGGACCTCTGTGGAGACAGTTGGTAGACCAGGCCTGAGGTAATGACCAATCAGGTCCCAGTTTGCCTGCCTGCTTGGCAGCTGTGCAAGCCCCAGCCCTAACATTTGTTCATTTTTTTCTATAAAGCCTTTAAGTGTCTGTCAGACCCTTGAAGACAGATCTTGAACCTCTCTGTCTGCCCTTCCTGGCATGGCCACACTAGCTAATGCTCTTTCTCTGTCCTTCGCCACTGCTCCTCTCCCTGACCGGTGTTTTGGGACATGTGGCTGAGGCAGGTCTGTTAGCACCCTGGAGCTCAGGCTTTCTCCAAAAACTCTGGTAACATATTCGACTGATGGAAACCACAAATAGATACAATCTAAGTATCTATCAATAGGTGAATGCATAAACCGGGCAGAGAAGCCTTGTAATGAGATGTTACTGGACAATTAAAGGGAACCAGTTGAAGGTAGGAGCTCTTGATGTATGCTTCTACATGAACCACTCTCAAAAATACCTTCCTAAGGAAACAAGGCCAGAAAAAAATGACTATATACTGTATGGTTTCATTTCACCAAACTCTGTGAAACACAAACTGGTCTGTAATAGATTACTCAGGAGCTTCCTTAGAGAGGTGACAAGATGAAGCCAAAGGACAGGAGGGGTTGCCTGGGGGATAAGTTCTGTTTCTTTCTGTTTCTTGAGTGGTGGGCTTCCTGGGCATAGATACTTGTCAGAACTCACTGATGATTATAGTTGGAGCTCCTGGTGTTATATTCCGTGCTGAGTAAGGTGCCATGACAGAATAACAGGATTTCAGTAAATGCCCATTCTCGTGGGCACTCACCTCATGGCCTGTCTCCTGCTCCCTGAGCCACAGGCCTCCTCTGCAAGAGCACAGACCTCAGCAGCTCCCCCTGCTCACCCCTCCACTGCCTGGTAGGGCTGTGACAGCAAAGAGATACTTTGGCAGAGAGATACTTTCAAAACTTCACATCCAGTTTTTCCAGTTCACTGAAGGAAGTGTCAAAGATGAAAACAATGTGTCTTGTCCTCCTGGTATGTAGATCCTCGGATCTTAGATGAGAGCAATTTCTGGAAAACTCTTGATAGAAGTGCATCATTTCTGTGGCTTTGTTTCCTATAAAGCTAACTTGAGCTACACTGGAGATTCAAACTGGGGCTGAAAGGAGGTGAAAGGGGCAGATCTCTCCAAGCACGGTTGATCCAGGTTTGGCTTCTCTCTGCTGCTCTGATCCACTCCCTCCTTAGAGAAGCCTTTTGAACTTGTGAGTGAGCTTAGGTAAAAGAAAGGTCAGTAACCATGGCCTGGATAATAGAAACGCCCCAACCAATATCTCTGCAGCCCTCCAGGGAGAGTGACCCTCCAACTCACTTAATGAATTTAGAGACATATGAGCCTGATTTACATAATAATGTTAAAATAGCGAATAATTGCTTTGGAGAATCAGTTGTCGTTTTTTCTTCTCCCTCCCTCTAACTGCACTGTAGAGTTACAAGTAACCTCCTCTAGGGCCCCGGAGGAGATAAAGTTGACACTGGAGAGACAGAACACAGAAAAGCCTGCGGCTTGCAAATGCCAAGAGGAGGAATAATGAAATTAGCTGGTGAGTCCATCCTGCGCTGCAGGCAGGGGGGATAAGGCCAGGATGGTAAAAATCACTTTGCACGGGGACACTTGCGTTCTCCTCTCCTGGAAAGCAGCGGTGAGAGTCCCTTTATCTTGGCCTCCTGCGGTTCTTCGGGGTTATGCAGAGCAGAGCTGTGAGGGGACAGCCTGCCTCGCGGTGGTGGGTGTGCAGCATGGCCAGTCGCAAGGTCCCAGGGCAGCGGCAGCCTCGAAGGAGCACCTGTTCCCTGTCTGGCACTGCGCCCTGTCTTCTCTCCCACCTCTTGCTGCTTTCCCATGTGTGACTCCTTTTGTCCTTCCTGGTGGCCAGTGCACGCATAGTGTGCGGTGCCCAGAGAGGGGCTGTGAAGAGAGCGCATTGGCAGAGCGTCCCTTTCCCTAGCGCGCCGCTGCATCCCCACATCAGTCAGCAGCAGGCAGTGTGACATAATAACAAACACTCGGGTCCTCGGTGACTAGATGCATCGCAGGCTGTGTCTCAGAGTCTCCGACATCTCATCAATCACCACTTTGATTATGCTGCTCTGGGTCCCTTTTGGGCTGTGATCAGAATTCACTGCAAACTGAAAAGTCCTCTTTTTCAATGTGGGCATGGCTGGCTGCCTTGTTTAAAATACTATAATCTAGCTACAGGGTCAACTCCCACCTTCATATGGACCAAGCTTTTCTCTTGTCAACACCGTAATTAGATGAAAGTCCAGCATAAGAAGATGCTGGGAAATCTTCTCTTCTCCAACTTCCCCCTATTTGCTACAACAGAAGGATTAAATTTGTCCCTCAGAGTGCTCTATCCCAAGGAAGGCTGGGTGTCAGTGAAAAGCTGGAGGTGATTGATAGCTGGACCACCAGGCACCAGGCTGCTTATCAGCCAACTCTGATTAGGCCTGAAGTCTGAGACCAGCCATATGTGCAAATCTGCTGGGCACATTGGGAAGAGACAAAGGATCAGTGCCTAGGAAAATGGCAACACCTAGTTGAGATCATTATGAGATGTTTATGCAACAAAACACTGACCAAGCTTTTTTAGCTGGTAATGAAGATGCTCTGGGAGGACTTTGTATGGTTTTCCAGCTTAGCTGTCCCTTCTACAAGAACTTTTCTGTGTTTCTTCTGTCTGGTCTTGGACACATGCAGTTTTACAGACCTGCAGCTTGGCCCTCAAATAGAAGAAGTGGCTGAAAAGTACAGAGAATGTTTAAAATTTTTGAAAATTACAGTACAATATACATTGCCATCAAGCCTCTCAAGTGACTCCCCTCACTTTTAATCCATATAGTTCCATCATCCTTGCTAATTTCTACAGCAGTTCTAGAAATTATCTTTCAATACTTTCTGTAATTGTGCTGTCATGGCTGCTACCAGGTCACAAACAGATTCAAAATGTTCACCCTTTATGTCCTTTTTGACTTTTAGAAGAACCAGGTACCAGATCTAGTGACTAAGATGTCTGAGGACACAACACACTGTTTCTATGAGCCTGCCTTTACACTAACGCAGGGCAAGAGCCTTCACCATATATTTAATTATGTCTCATAAACATGCTCCCAAAAGAGGCTTTCCAGAAATACTTCAGAAAATAGCAAAAAGAAGGTCCTATGGGTGTTTGGAGTGAGGACTAGTAGTTTGAAGGAGATAAATGATAACATGTCCTTTACTGCTATTTTTAAAAATTTAAACATTGTGTATTTTGATCATATTTTGTATTTCTCTAAATTAAGACTCATTGAACTTTTTCTATAAAAAAGAAAATGGTAAATATTTATGAACCACACGACCAAATCAAGCAAATATTCTTCCTAAAGTGTCAATATTTTATTGATTGATTGATTGATACATACCAGGAAACTAGGACTTGTGGGTGACAGGCAGGTGTAGTACTGCTGAGCTACATCCCCAGACCTAATAGCCATTTTATACTATACACTTTAAGATATAAAATCTATTCTAGCTTATAAATAGTTGAAAACCTGGATTTGACCCAAGGACCTTAGTCTGTTGATTCCTGAATTAAGTTCTATCAGTTTTTCAAGGTCCAATTCAGCTTCAGGGTGCTGTGTCAAATATGCCCAAAATGTCTCATTCAAGAAAACAAAGATTGTGTATATAGGGGGAGGGGGATGCAGGACGGGGGGTGGGAGGGGAAAAATGAGAATCAAGTCATGTCATTTTCTGGTACAAACTCTTAATGTTGAATGCGATTATCATGTGTATTCATAATGTACCAATAAAGATAATTTTTAAAATACTAATAAATTACCACTTAAAAGTTAAAAAAAATCCACTTCCTTCTTAGAAGTATCTAAATTACATAATTTGTTTAACAAGCATCCTTCTATTTATTAATGCATTTATCAGTATGGTAGAAGGAAGAAGGATATGTAAAGTTCATAGTAAATCAAGCAGAATAGCATTCAAATCCAGAATGATATTCAGAATAATATTCAGATCTCAGTGTCCTTCAACTCAAGCTGAGAGGCACCATGGGAAATGCTCTGAGTGCCACTGTGGACACTTGGTTTACAAACTCAGTTCGTTTGTGTTCACCTTGTTACTCAAGGTGGCCTGAAGGCTCAGGCTCCTCTATGCAGTCTTCACAGCCCTGTGCACAGGCAGATCTCAGTGTCCTTAGAGATACAATGGCCCAGCAGTATTCAGTTAACCCCTCTCCAACCCTGCACAGGAAAGGACATTGTAATGTTCCTCCCAAAACCCTTTAAAGGTTAAGTCTGTTTCTGAGACTAGCTAAGGGCATAACAGGCTGGCATTCAGGTCTTCTTTTTTTATGGACAGTGTCTTGCTTTGTAGTTCAGGATGGCCCTGAACTCACTACACAGCCCAGGAGAGCCTTGAACTCAGCATTCTTCTTGCCCCTGCCTCCTGAGTGCTGGGATTACAGGCAACAGCCACCACACCCAGCATTATGGTATGTGGTACTAATTGCTGGTGGGTGTGAGTCACCATGCCCTGCATTGTTGTTTGTGATTAGTGGAGATTGAATTTGGGAATCTTGTGCTTACAATGAAGGTATCAGAACCACTGAGCTAAATCCCTGGCTCTAGCATTCAGATCTTAACTCAGAACTGTTTATAACATAAAACTAAAATTCTGGTCATAACTCAAGTCATTCTTATGCCATGCTGGTCATAACTTGAGGGTTCACTCTACCTTAATTTCTAAGTTACAGCTTTTTAGTCTATTTAATTCATATAATGGCATATGAATAATTTATATAAACCATTAGTGAAAGGAAATAAATTTGAAATGTTTATTTGTGTGCTGAGGTGGTTTTTTTCATTTCCTTACCTAGATTTTCTAAAATTATTTACAGAGGTAATCTCCTTTATAGTACAATATATTAATTGCCTGATCCATAACATTATTTGCATTAAAATGATATGCCTGAAATATTTCAGTGCCTCAGTAAACATTATCTTTCATCTCTTCACAAATAATCTCTGCATCCTTATCAGGAGCATGTCTTATTTCCAGGATGAGATTGCATTCTTCTTGGAAACAAACAATGCATTATACTTTTAAGACTTTCACAGTGCTTTATTAAGACCTGGCAATTGACCGGTGGTCAGCATAATATATTGTTTGGGGGTTTGTTTGCTTGTTTATTTTACAGTTCCAGAAATCAAACTCAGGACCTTGCTCATATGAGGCAGGTGCTATGCCACTGAGCTAAATCCCTGGCACTAGACTATGCATTTAGGTAGAACCAAAACACTTTTACGCTAAAATGTTTCAAAATAATTTTCTTTATTCCTTTCTATTTACTCACTTTACTCCTCAGTATAATTCAGTCTGTCTTTTTTTCCTTATCACTCAATCAACTTCCATGTCTGTAAATCTGATGAACATATTTCAGGGCTCATCATCTTTGACTTTTCATCAGCATTGGATTCAAACACTCTGTTCTTTTTGGCAGCTCAATCCATTTGAATTCTATGAATAAGGTTTTCCTGGACCACCATCTAAGTTTCTTCTTTTTCCATTTCCATCTGATTCAGAGGATCATTCACAAAGAATGCAAGGCAGCTACATTTCTGAAGACACCATCCTTGCTACTATTCCCTATGCATTTCCATTCATCTCTGTTCACAAATCCATTACTAGGTATAATCTTTGGCTCAGAGTTCTTCTTTAAGGTCTAGTTTAATCTTATCCTTAGAAAATCATCCAAGTTAAAATGGCCAAGACTAGGGGTTAGGGAGTTAGTTCAGTGGTTCCAGCGCCTGTCTTGCAAGCACAAGGGCCCGGGTTCAATTCCCCGGTAACCACATACAATACTGGGTGTGGAGACTCACGCCCAGCAGCAATCACTATCACATACCACAGTGCCGGGCGTGGTGGCTCACACCTGTAATCCCAGCACTCTGGAGGCAGAGGCAGGAGGATTGCTGTGATGTGAGTTTGAGGCTGAGCTCAGGGCCAGCCTGAACTACAAAGTGAGACCCTGTCTCAAAAAAACCCCCAAAAAACAAAAAACCTAAAAAAAAAAAAAAAAAGGCCAAGACTAAAATCAATAATCTGTGCTAACTCCTTGTCTTTACCACTCAAATTTCATCTCTAGAGGTTTCTATATTATGGAAAAGTAGCCTTTCTTATTATCAAAAAACCTAGAAACCTAGGAATTATTCTTATTGGAGATTGCTGATCCATCACATCACAAGCTCTCTGATTTTGATATCCTAAGTATATCTTGGATCACTTTATCCCTGATTTCATGATCAACACCTCCTCTGCAGATGAGCAGTTGTTTAGCACCAAAAAGCTACACACTTACCTCTACTGTCTCTGTTCCTCCCTAACCTGTCCTGTATACAACAGAGAAATGTTTTCCCTTCTCAAATCCAAATTTAATCCTGTGAGCTCTACACTTCTGAACAAACTAGCCTTCATGTCAATTCAAGTTTCTTACTGAAGTCCAGCCTTTAGGTTTTTTTGGGTTTTGTTTGTTTGTTTGTTTTTTGAGACAGGGTTTCACTTTTGTAACTCAGGCTGGCCCTGAGCTCAGCCTCCAACTCACATCACAGCAATCCTCCTGCCTCTGCCTCCCGAGTGCTGGGATTACAGGTGTGAGCCACCACACCCGGCACTGTGGTATGTGGTACTGGTTGCTGCTGGGCGTGAGTCTCCATGCCCAATATTGTATGTGTTTACCAGGAACCCGGGTTCTTGCACTTGTAAGACAGGCGCTTGAACCACTGAGCTAAATCCCAGGCCCCAGCTTTTGTTTTTTAAACTAGGATTGATCCTCAAGCCAATCTTTCTTCTTTGGAGCTCTGTTTTACTATGCAGTTGACCATTTATTAGGGTTATGATATGACAGTTTATTTCTCCTACTGGTATGTAGGATCTGTGACAATATCTAATGGATTTGAGATTACTAGTTACTCAAATCCAACAATGTCTGGCTAATAAATACTCAATATTTGCTCAGTGAATAAATGGATGAATAATTTGGAAAAGATAATTGAAAGAATTTGGCTATGAAGATTTAACCATCAATCTTTGCCTTTTCATTAAAGCATTAATGCTTTTGTGTAAACTATGGATTATGTTCAGATTTCAAACTTTCACCATTCATTTCCACACTGTGCAAATACTTCTTTCCATATTATTTGCTCTGACATTTACATTGTCAATCCCGCTAAGGGTAAGATGGAGAGCCCTATCCTGCTGAGTTCAGGTGATAGTATTAACTGCACCCAAAGTATAGAAATAAAGGACACAAATAAATGAAACTTTCAGGACTTTCTCCAAAGCCAGTTTCAAGAGAAGTGGTCCTTCCAGGTCTAAAATTAAAGAGCTGTTTGATCGCCTTGTGCTGCTCCATTAATGTGAGCAGGTGTTACCCACAACCTGAGGCTTTGAATCAATACAAATAACCTGAATTTTGCTTTTGAGATCTCTTTTTGGGCTACTGGAAATGTTTTACTCAAATATACTTGGAGGTCAAATTGCCTGTAAAGTGATATTTTCCAAGAATTACTTCACTGTTAGTTCCCAATTGACTATTTCTGACACATGTCTCATCTTACATTCTTAAGAGACTCACTCTGTTCATTTGAGATTGTGAACAAGGCCTGTTCGGCAGCCAAAGCTCAGTCCATGGACTGCTGTGCTTGGAGGACTATTTAAGCCTCAGGGATTCATAAGGGGAACAAAGATATACAATTGGCCCTCCATGCCACGAGAGAGTCCAGGACCACTTTTCTCAGCAAGTGCTTCCTGGCTTGCACAGACATTTCATCTCGGAAACCAGAATACCAAACTCTCAGTTGCTTTTTTTTTTTTAATCTTTATTGGTACATTAAATATACACATCATGATTGCACTCCATAATGGGGATTTGGTGTTAGCTGCTGGGTTTCACATCTCTATTTTCTCCAGAGAATTGCCCTGAGCTATTAGAAGTGACTTCCCCTGCACAATGAGGAAGTTGGTGTACTAGTACAGCCTTCTTCATTATGGATGTGAAAACCAAGTGAAAATGAGAAGAAAAGATATAGATGAGAGAAAGCATTTGCAAAAGATGCACCTGGCATAGAACCATTATGCAAAACTTACACAAATTCTTGAACATTTAACAATAAGAAAATATCCAATTTCTTATGGGAAAACAATCTGCACATTTATCTTACCACAAAAGATAATTAGTATATGAAAAGATGTTTTATATCATGGGTCAGTCAGCTAGAAGTGGGATATTCTGGCCTTTAAGAAGGAATCTGTGTCGGGCCAGGGAGTTAGCTCAGTGGTTCCAGCACCTGTCTTGTAAGTGCATGGACCCAGGTTCGATCCCCACATACCATACTGGGCGTGGAGACTCACGCCCAGCAGCAACCAGTACCACATACCACAGTGCCGGGCGTGGAGGCTCACACCTGTAATCCCAGCACTCGGGAGGCAGAGGCAGGAGAATTTCTGTGATGTAAGTTTGAGGCTGAGCTCAGGGCCAGCCTGAACCACAAAGCGAGACCCTGTCTCAAAAAAACCTTAAAAAAAAGGAATCTGGGGCCAGGGAGTTAGCTCAGTGGTTCCGGCACCTGTCTTGCAAGCGCAAGGGCCCGGGTTCGATTCCCCGGTAACCACATAACAATACTGGGTGCAACCAGTACCACATACCACAGTGCCGGGCGTGGTGGCTCACGCCTGTAATCCCAGCACTCGGGAGGCAGAGGCAGGAGGATTGTGATGTGAGTTGGAGGCTGAGCTCAGGGCCAGCCTGAACCACAAAGCGAGACCCTGTCTCAAAAAAA
>PVIR01004077.1:0-59484 GCA_004026965.1 Petromus typicus
GCACAGTTATTGTTTTTGCCTAAACCACAATTAAATAATATTAATCTTAATGATTCTTGAGATAATCTTTAGCCAGAAATTACTCAAGAAAAAGTTTATTTCATCCAAGAGATTTTTAAAAACCACTCTCAGAATGTGCGACCATGAGTTATGCTGGTGGAACTATCAACATCTCTCAGAACAGAGGATAACACCCCTGCTGAAAATGGTAAACCAGCCACACCTGAGCGACTCACCTCACATGTGATGACCAACAAATACAAGATGAGGTTCAGGACCAAGACGTCACCCCAAGAAGGGGAACAGGCATAGGTTCATGAATCTAATTTTTTTTTTTCCTTTTGGGGGGGTATAAGTCACTTTTATTCCTCCTGGTTCCAATCATAAGAGATCTCTCTTAATTGATTACAGAAAGTTTCTGACTGGTCTAGAGTGCAGTGAAAAGCCTAGAGAATATACAGGAAATATGATGCTTCAGTTTGGCCAAATATGTTTGAGTGCATTTTAATTGTATTGATTGTCTTATATATTTTTTTTGTCCAATTGTATGATTTGTCTGTTTTGTTTGAGCTTAAAATATTTTTTTTCTTTTCGTTTTCATCTTTTGGAAATTTTTCCTAGAGGATATCTATATATGGTTAGGCTGACTTACAGATGAATACTATTGGAAAGTAGGGTATAATTGCTTTTGCATTGTAGCTGATCAAAGTTATGTTCAGATTTATTTTTAAAAACTACTGTGTATTTTTCCTTAATTGCTATACGAATAAAAATCCTTGGAGTTGGGGAGAATGCTAAATGGAACTTCCCTTGGTGAACAGAGGAACAGCTGCCCAGAACATAATTATTTTGGTCTTTATTCACTAATGGGACCACCAATATTTTTACAACCTTATGGGAGACATGCCTCAATAAACATTTTCTCAATGTTATTGCAAATTGGTTTCATTAGTTATCATTGAAGATATTACCTCTAAGAATGTTGTGGTAAAATATTTATATAAATTATGAATATATTGTGATAAGTTTATAAGATTTCATATGATTGTGAAAGATGTTTTTGGTACAAAGCTGTATAATCTGTTACCTTTCTGGCATGCAAAATGTATTTATGATCTGTAGCTGTGTAGTATTCATCTTTGGATTCATATATCTGCTACATTTTGAGGCGTAAGTATGTCTAACAATGGCTATTCTATATTAGAGACATGTTTGTGTTACAAAAATATTATTTGAAGTTCTTTAGTTAAAGCCCTATTTACATTAGACAGTGACTCAACCACCAGAACAACTATGACTGGCAACTATAATAGTCTCCTAACTATATTTTTATCCTGAATGCTTTAAACACAGGTAGATTTGTTATAGTTGAGTTCACTACATCTATTATATATGCTAAGGTTACTGATCTTCTCTCCTGGATGTTTAATAACTAAAGTTTAGAGAACAGAATTAAATATGTAACTGGGCTAAAAAGGTAGCCAATATTTTAGCCCTAGCCAACTACTACTGAAGACCCAGGACATGAAGGAACTTTCTCCACAAGATCTTATGATTCTACTTAAGTGTACCAAAGGAATGTTACCTGGAAAAAAATCTCCCATGCTTAGAATCCACAGAAAACCCTTTGGGAATGATAAGTTTACCAGCAGCCAGGATTCTCTGACAATTTTTTAATTAGTCTTTAAAACATCAACAACGTTTTTGGTTTTTTTTTTTAATTTTTGAGACAGGGTCTTACTTTGTAATTCAGACTGGCCCTGAGCTCACTGTGTAGCCCAGGTCGGCCTGGAACTCACAGAAGTTCTCCTGCCTCTGCCTCTGGAGTTCTGGGATTACAGGTGTGAATCATCACACCCAGCATTGTGGTATATGGTTACCAGAATGGAACCCTGGCCCTTGTACTTGCAAGGCAGGCACTGGAACTACTGAGCTAAATCCCCGGCCCAAGTTCTCCATGAGCCACTGAGAACTTTTGCGATTGCTGTTGTTTCTTTCTTTCTTTTTGGTGCTGGGGATTGAACACAGAGTCTTAAGCACACCAGTCAAGCATTCAATCACTGTGCTACAATCTTAGTCCCTGATACTAATTTTGAACGTCTGTCCCAAAATGCAGAATGATGCCATGTAAATTAGAAAGTTTAACATCTCTAAAAACTTCATTCTACTGCTAACTTTAAGAACCATGAAAATGACATCTGAAAAGATACTATCAAGAATGAAGTTGTTTATAGAACTGTTTCAATGGCATGAAACTAATTTAGTTCCTTTAAAACACTTATATGTGCATACATACACAGTTACTATCAAGAATGAAGTTGTTTATAGAACTGTTTCAATGGCATGAAATTAATTTAGTTCCTTTAAAACACTTACATGTGCATACATATACAGTATTACACACTTAAATGCTCCTGGGCTATTCCCTGTTGCTTATTACCTGTCCTCACACTTACAGAATCTAGGCTTGGTTTTATCACATGAGGTCCACTTAACTTAAAAAAAGAAAAAAACCACAACATTGGGATGATTGGAAAAGTCTCAGAGAACTGATTCATCTCAAAGAGTCTGAGCCCTAGACATCAAGCGCCACTGACTCCCTTCTTAGGGAGAAACTTCATCGTTCCTACTCCAGGACATCAAGAGTTTACTTATTAATTGCTTCAATGTTTTGGTCTTTCATTTATTATTTGTTGCCTCCTTCTTCTCAGAATATAGCTCTTCTGGCTCTTAAATGGTTCTTACAAGTACTTCACACTTCCTGTTCTCTCTTTCAGCACCATGTAATCTATTTATTTTCCTCTCTAGTCAACCACCCTCTAATAAATAAGATGGATTTGCTGTGAGTACTTTTCTTTCTCTATCAACTTCATCCTACATATAAATAATTTTGTTATTCTTTGGTTTCTTTTATTCATGTTTTAAGTTCTTAATTATCATAAAAACACCTTTGAAAACTTTTCTTCTCATTCTCTGCCTTGTAACTGTTCTTTTGCTTGCTTAAATGACATGTGCCATCTCACTGTGATCTACTTTTTAAGTGAGCTTTATGCTGAAATTTTTAATTTCAACATACTATAAGGTAAATTTATTCTTCTACCACAACTAGATTTTTTTCAGGTTGAAAAATTCAGTTTGGGGGCCGGGGATTTAACTCAGTGGTTCTGGCACCTGTCTTGCAAGCACAAGGACCTGGGTTTGATCCCCGGTAACCACATACAATACTGGGCATGGAGACTCACACCCAGCAGCAATCAGTACCACATACCACAGTGCCAAGCATGGTGGCTCATGCCTGTAATCCCAGCACTTGGGAGGCAGAGGCAGGAGGATTGCTGTGATGTGAGTTTGAGGCTAGGTTCAGGGACAGCCTGAACTACAAAGCAAGACCCTGTCTCAAAAGAACTAAAAAAAAAAAAAAAAAAAAGAAAAGAAAAGAAAGAAAAATTCAGTTTGACTATTATCTGAAAATTATAAAAGAAAAACAGGGATTCTTCTAGATGTCAGAAAACATACATAGTCTCTCATCACTTAATAAGGGGGACACGTTCTTAGAAATGGGTCATTAGACAGTTTCATTGTTTTGTGACCATCACAGGATGTACTCACACAAGCCTAAATGATGGTGGTCTATCGCTCAATAAGGCCTTTTAATACAACCAAGAGAGACACATAAGCACTGTAAGATGTAATACGCTGCTGCTGGTATAATATGGCATGCTGTTTTACAGTATACTTTTTTCTGATATTGTGACTTAAACTCAGGGCCTTGTACATGCTCTGCAAGTGCTAGGCAAGTGTTGTACCACGATATCCCTGGCCTCTTCTAAATTATTAAATATTGGGACAGAGGCTCAGTAAGTGCTTGAAGCTGATCTTAAATTTAAAATACTCCCATGTCACACCCTTAGGTAGTTGAGATTATGGCTATGAGCTACTATCCTTGGAAACTTTCTTAAATTAAGAAGTATATTTTAAAATACTGATAAAAAGTTTAGTAAATATATGAAAAGTATACAGTTATTACAACTTTAAAATATTTGGAATTGTTTATAATATTTGAACTGTACATGCTAAATTTTATTTACACCAGTGTGGTCATTGATGGGTAAGTAATGCTGTGTGAAAATATCACATCAGCTACAATGTTACCACGTGACAAGGATTTTTCAGTTCCACTTAATCTCATGGAATTGCTGTCATACATTCAGCATGTTGTTGACCAAAATATCATTATGTGGCTCATGGCTATAGATATTTTTCAAAAAAATATTTATTTACTTTATCTGTTTGATAGATAGTATGCTGGGCATTTCGGGACTTGATGAAAAGATCTACACTCCACAGTTCCACAAATTATTCTGCATCTGGTGAAATGTATGCCATCCTGGAAAGAAGTACCAGTCCTTCACCATAGTAAGAAATGGTCAAAAAGATTTAAACACAAGAAAAACGGCCTGGCCAAAGGACTTAATCTACACCTCTTCTACCTGGATATGTTTGCTTCCCAAAAAGTCAAGAGTACATGAAAAAATATAAAGATGGAAAAAGGAGTTTATTCATAATTAGGCTAAGTTGAGAAGGCAGCTAGTCTATCACTATCCCTACCCCAACACATAGAAGCATTCTAACTCCTTCGAGGGACAGAACAAAACCCAGAAAATATGCACATGTAGATTTAATCTGGCTCTGGTCAACCAGCAGACCGAGAAAAATGTTGAAGTCTGGTTCAATTGAAACTTTCTTGGCCCCAGGGCTGGAAATGACAACTGTTGTTTTTACTGAGGAAGCTGAATAAAAAGCTTAGCTTTAAAAATTCTTTTCTCCAGGTTGGGGATTTATCTCAGTGGTTCCAGCATCTTCCTTACAAGCACAAGGTCCTACAAGTTCATGTTCAAAGCCTTGCAAGCACAAAGTCCTACACAAACTACAAGTTCATGCTCAGGGTCAGCATGAACTACAAAGGGAGACCTTGTCTTAAAAAAAAAAAGAAAATCTGGCGTGGGATTTAGCTCAGTGGTTCTGGCACCTGTCTTGCAAGCATTAGGGCTCAGGTTCAATCCCCCTGGTAACCACATACAATACTGGGCATGGAGACTCACGCCCAGCAGCAATCAGTGCCACATACCACAGTGCTGGGTGTGGTGGCTCATGTCTGTAATCCCAGCACTTGGGAGGCAGAGGCAGGAGGACTGCCGTGAGTTTGAGGCCAGCCTGAGCTAAATTGTGAGTTCAGGGCCAGCATGAACTACAAAGGGAGAACCTGTCACAAAAAAAAAGACTGCTACTTCTGTCTGAGGCCTTCTCTTATGTGAGGTGATCTTAGGAGGGGGAAGCAGATCTCATGCTCTGCATCCTCAGGCCATGTGGTAAGCTACTGCAGACTGCTGGCAACCATTGAAAGACCTTGGACACATATCCCCCTACTTAAGGTTTGCACTGACTGCAACTCATCTAACAGTTTAAATCTTGCCTTCAGACTGAACCAGAAGCACCCTCCCAAGGCATTTTAAAATCCTGGAGCAACAAAGGTTTAGAGTAAACAAAAGGTTGGAGTAAGTTGGGTGAAGCAACAGATAACTAATATAATCACTCAGAAAATGCAGTCCAAAGTATAAGATGGGATTAAAAGAGACTCACACATCTTCCAGTCATAATTTGTACTTTATGTCACAAGGATATCTGTCAATTTTGAGAGGTCATTTATTATCCTGGAAATTATTCTTTCCCATAAATATATCCCTATGTATGCCCTGAGAAACAGGATAGAGGAGTGGTAATGGGAATGGACTGAAATCAGAAGACTCGCTAATTTGCTCTTATTACCTCTGTAACTTTGGCCATGGTTCTTCATCTCCCTGACTTAAGTATCCTTATTCATATGAAAGACAGTGGTAATATCAACACTCCCAGGGCTGTTCAGAGGAACGTATATGACTCTCTTAAGACAGACCCTAGAGCATTAAGGCACTTATTCAACATTAACAATCACTGTTATTATTGACAGATGTATGTACATGAAGAGAAAGATGAAGAGTTACTTCAAGCTATATTCACACAATGACAAAATCTTCACTTCCATTAACTACTTTTTGTTTTCAATTCTGTCCCATTCCCTAATAAGAAACAGTTCTTTAGTCAATACATGTGCATATATGACCTTTCTCCTCCTTAATTTATTAGCATATAGTCTCCCATCCCAGAGGTCAAGTCATGTCCCATTTTCCTAACCCTAACGCTAAACTCAACCAACCCATTCCCAATAGCAAAATAAATCCCATGAATAAGCACCACGCAGATAAAAAATATAACTTGTTAGTATGAAGGTGCCCCTGCATCCGGCAACCTTGTGTCTTACTTGACACATACACTGAGGTGGTCTGCTCACAACCACCAGGTGCCAACTTCATGCCAAGTTACTTGCCTTACACACCGTGTACAAGCAGAGAAGCTTCTGTTTATGCTAAGTCATATCCTATTTCTCTTCTTTATTCTTATCTCTGGGATTTGGATCTTATATTCTACAGATTAATGACTCTTACAGCCTTGAGTCTGTCCCACTCATGACTTTAGAGGGTGGTAAAATTCCTTTCTTCCACTGTGGACAAGTCCTCTAAGGCAATTAATTCTCATAGCTTTTCTTTAGCAGGAGCTTTCTGGATCCCACATGTTGACAGCTCCTGTGGTCATTCCCTGGCTCCTTCCTCTTTCCCAGGAATCTTCTGCTTTCTACACACTATACCGACTTTCACCTATAGGTGGCGGGCTCCTATGGGCCCGAGCAGGTGGTATTGGCTCTCTCTTGATTTCTTCCCCACCAACTTTGCACTGTTTTCACAAAACAAGATGTGTCATGTACAGGAACCTAATAACATCAATGGATGTAAATATTTTATATCATACATGTAACATAAGTTTAATAATATTAATCAGAATGAAAATGGGGAAAGGAGATTTAGAGGAGAAAAGAGGGAAGTGGGAGAGAAGAAAATTGAAAAAAAAACCAGAACAAGTTGCATTATGAACATGTACCAACTCCCCAAAATGATTGTAAACCATGTGTAATGCAAACATATCATAATATAAATATAGTTCTCCTGTGCCTTTGTTTTCAGCACCTGTAAAACATGCACTGGCATCATATTTACTAGAATCATTCCTTAGCCTGAATCTATAATCTGGTTTGGGGGATCGGGTAAATCAGACAAATTCTCTAAGCCTCACTGCTCTCCACTATGGAGATAATGAGGGTAGTCCTTTTCAACACTGATGAGGCATTTAAATGCCATAACATTTGCAAAAGGCCAGTGCAGGGTCTGGTGCATGTAAAAAGCATTATTGGTACTGTTGGCATCATCATCTTCAACATATCAAGCTGCATTTTACTCATTTGCTCACTAAGTAAGAAAACTTCCTGGAATATAGTTTAATTCATCTTCCTTTGGGTATAGTTCTATATCCTAAATATGTCTTTTTCTTTTCCAAAAATACCATCATCCCAAAAGAAGTCCCAATTGCTTCAGTCCCACTGTTTGATGTTTGGAAAACATGGTCAGAATTTTTAGCCCTAAGCATACTAAGTAAAACCACAACAAATCTCTCCAAAGAGAGTCTTGTTCCTTTTTCTTCCATCAAATTTCCAAAACAAATCTACTTTTTCTATTGATCCATACCTAATATTAAACTGAAAAGAATATGATATACCAAAAAACTGGTAGGTACTCAGCCTACTATTCATTGCTGAACAGTTCTTTCTACCTCTCATAAAAAGAACCTTCTCAACAAATGTACCTTCAATGGAATGTTAACAGTTCTCTTCTAATTTCACAAACTTCATGGATTTCCTATACTTCTCTGTCTTATTTCTATCTATAAAGTGTATGAAAAGTACAGTAGACAAACTGGTCATACCTTTCTCCTCCTCATTTTTTTAATGCCCTTATCCTTCTTCACCCTCATCTTGGGTCTTCCACATTCTTGCTTTCTCCTCTTTCCTCCAAGTTCCCATCTTAGTAGACTCTAACTGTGCTAATACTCTACATCCAAAATCATCTGCTCCAGCATAGAGACCTCATGCAAAATATTAAGCTGAGACTTCTAAGAATTAGAGCCACCACCAGCTCTAGATACCTTCATGAATGTCTTAGATTCTTTGGCAGTACAGGCAACATAGTAAGCTCTTATTGGTATGTTTTTCACAGCTGGATCTGTGCTGAGCTCCTGACCACTCAAGTAGGTAGTTTGATCAAATGTAAGTGCAAAAAAAAGGAATAGCTTGTTCATTAATATACAGAAGCAAGAATAAATTCCTGGGCCAGGGATTTAGCTCACTGATTCCAGCACCTGCTTTGCAAGTACAAGGTCCTGAGTTTGATCCCTGGTAACCACATACCACAGTGCCTGGAGTGGTGGCTCATGCTTGTAATCTCCGCACTTGGGAGGGAGAGGCAGGAGGGTTGCTTTGAGTTTAAGGCTCACCTGGGCTACAGGGTGATCTCAGGGGCAGCCTGAATTATAAAGTGAGGAAAAAAAATTATTAAAAAAAAAAGAATAAATTCCTGATCCCAGTTTCAGAAATAAGCATTTTTCCTATTAAAAAGACAAAAAAAGAGGCCTTTCCCAACTATTCTCAAATGCATGCTTTGGTGTGTGATATCTTCATATAAAAATATTTCAATTTCCAATTTGTCCTTCCTCACTCATGTGTCTCACTATGAAGAAACCTCCTGTCTCCTATAAGAACAAGAATTAGACTCTTTGCTTCTGTAAAGTTGTTTTGGTTTATGAATTCACAGAGAAATAAAGGACTCTTTCTAATCATTAATAAAATGAGAGGACTGTATTGAAAGGGTTGGAGATTGAGTTGGATGTCTCTAAATTCTCTTATATTAAAAAAGCAAGCGATTTTTATTAACAGCAGCAAAAATTACACTGACAAAATTTCAATCACTTTTCTTAAAAAGATGATATTCAAAAATATAGAGATGGGAGATATGTATACTGTTTATTAATAAAGTGGCTAAGCTTTAGTATGTGATTATAGTGTGCCAAGCAATTATCAAGAGTTATGCAATTTAACCCTCATGAGAACCCTATGAGATAAGGTGCTCAAGCTCTCTCCATTGTGCAGACACCACAAGGCTGCATAACTTGCTCCAGGTTATGGCAAGGACAGAGCCAACCTTCCAACTCAGACCATGGGACTCCATGGGCGGCATTCTTAGCCATATAGTCTGCTTATCCCATTTTTTTTTAATGCTTTCTGAGGACCACAAAATATGCAAATAGTGACCATTAATTTCCCATTGTTATACAGCACCAATCCTCTAATTTAGGTAATCTACAACTTTGCCTTTAATAGGTTATCAATAAGCATATTCAAAGCTGTTTCTTGCAATTATGTTACATAAAGATTTCAAAATAATGTCAAGAAAAACAAATAGTTTTTACTTACAAAAGGACTTGCAAATTTAGTTTCCATCATCTGCAAAATTTCTCCACATAAAATTAGTCATCCTATTTTATACTTTATTTTTAGACTGCTTTATGTTCTCTTCACATTTGGTGTAGCTGAATATCAAAATCACAGTCATCCTATCTGCATATGAGGGCTGCACTCACTTACCAAAGGCTCCTGTTCAAAAATTAATTTATAGTTCATATTAATTTTAGAAATTAGTTTTATTTTTAAATAACACACACTTTGCCCAGCTTTTAAAGGATTTCTTGTAAATATGGAATGATTATCACCTATATGTGTCATGCTGAGTGAACATGCGAAATTACCGGTGAATATAATCCAAACTTCTATTCTGCCATTTTATTCTTTGACGATGCATCAAAACTAAAATGATAGGCCAAACACATACAATGTTAAAATACAGAAACTGCCATTCAGTTAATGACAACTTATATTTTCATATGAAGATATATCTAATATTGTCATTATTCTCATCGTTGAATTACTAATCATCTCACATGACATACATAATAGAAATAAAAATAGTAAAAGTAAAAAGAAACTAAACACAGTCCTCTGAAAGATGCTACTTGAAAGTGAACTATAAAAACGACAAGTTGAACAAGACTGCTTAGTTTCAGTAAAACACAAACTGTTTGGCTCAAACAAGGTCATGAACATGCATTGTTATTATCACGCATCGATGCTGCATTTCACAACTTTTAAGCAGGTGGCTTCATATCTAGGAGTACTGTTTGAGGTTTAATCCAGGGAGCTTAATTTAAAATCATAAGTCTCATTATCACACACAGTATGACATAATCAAAGAACACACACCGCCTTCATAACTACTAAAACTCACATATTCAAGCAAGACTTTGGAATTTTATAACAAAACACATTTCTCTTGTTGACTCTCAGGACATTATACAATCACAGTGAACATAGTTGGAGCTTATTTATATCCCCCAATATGTAACAGCACACCCCAAATCATAACTATGTTAGTTATCCTTCTGTGTTAATTTTCAACTGCTCATACAACAAATGACCACAAATTTAGTTTCATTCAGTACCATTAATGCATTATATTGTAGTTATGGAAGTCAGAAGACAGTAGGTATCATTGGGATACAGTGAAGATGTCAGTAGAGCTATGTTCTTTTGTGGATATACTTCAGGAGAATGGTTCTTTGTCTCTTCAGAGTTGAGAGAATATACCTATTCTGTGGCTCCTAGCCCCTTCTCCATCTTCAAAGCCAGCCCTAGCCAATAGAGTCCTCTCACGGCATTGTTCTGACTCTCTGATTCCCTTTTCCACTTTTAAGGGCCTTTCTGGCTGCATGGAACCCACTGAGATAATCCAGGGTAACTTCCCTGTATGTGTCCTTAGTTCTCCATAGCCATGTAATTTAAGGTGGAGACAGGCTTCAGGGACTGGGACAGTACACTCTTGAGAATATTTTTCTGTCTACCACATATTTAAAATTACTAAAAGAAAACCTTCATAAGACATTGGGAAGTTCCTATGACATTTTTTTCTAAGCTTCAGAAAGGAGATGTGTCCAGCCGTGTGGTTTTCCAGTGGCATCCATATCAGCTCTCCTAGATTATCTCCATCTCAGAAAATTTTGATAATAAAAAGTCATTTGCAGCCCCTGGCATGCTCTTTTTTCTAACACCAATTAATAAAGGACTTACGAGGATATTTGTAGTTTGTCTTCTGAAATTCATCACTTGCCAGAATCAATACTTGCAATACCTTATTTTCCTTGATGTCCAATATTAGTTGCTTTTAATTCTATCCAGCCAAATTACCTACGGCCAACAAAATGCCTGGTACTGTGTTAGATGCTGAAATTCATGGTTTGAGAAAAATTCAAATCATGCTCTTGAGGAACTCACGGTGAGCATATAATGCACGACTGCTGGTATATGTACAAGGATATACGTGTACATATGTAGGTGTGTGAGTGTGTGTCAAAGGTTTGAGATAGATGCAACCAGGAGGGACAGGTAGAAATATTATTTCAAAATGATGTTAACACACACTATGATTCTTTTCTAATTCCACTTCCCTTTCCGGTTCTATTCAGATCATTGTTACATCTTGCTTCTGCTATTACAGTCCTTCCAGCTGGACCCCAGCCCTTCAGTCTCCCACTTCCAAAATATTCTGTATTCAAATAAAAACACAGCTGTAGTTGTGTGACTTCCCAGCTCAAAAGCAACACCTTCTCATTGCCTTAAAATAACATATGCCTTTCTCTGCATGATATCCAAAGCCCTCGGGGCTCCATCTCCCTTTCTAGTCTTACTTCCTGTCAATGTCACATGCACCTGGGCTAAATGCAAAGACATCAGACCTCAGATATCTGCTATGCTTTCCCAGCTCCAAGCCCCAGGGTCATCCTATCCCTTCCTTATATCCTAATAATGGCTGTCCTTTGGAAATCTGATCAACCATTATTCCTTTCATGAAACATTTCCCTGTCTCTTCCCCACTATCAGTATCGTTTTCTCTACTCTCAGGGCTCCTATGGCACTTAATTTATTATATTTTTAATAGGAACTATCCACCTTTGCTTTAGATCTTTTCCTTTGCTAAATATCAAGGCCCCTCTCCCAGATTATAAACTCCTTGAGAGCAGTCACTGGTTTTTATATCTCTTTGAAACGTTCAAAATAACCAGCACAGTACCTTGCCTGTGGCAAGGATACTATATTCAAGTTTGTCAGATTCAAATAAATGGATCAGCAGTGTCAACTTCCAGAATATTGTCACAAGCACTGTTCCTCCAGCTAGTTCTTCTTGGAGGAGGTGGTAGGATGGTAGTAGGATGCATTTTCTCTACTTTATTCATAAACACTGTGAGATATACATGGGAAATGACAGACATGAACAGGGAAGGAACCGGTTTCTTCTGCAACAAACTGAAAATCACTGATTGACCCACAGATTCAAAGAACAGAATGATTATATATGTTGCACAAAATTAAAAGTATGGTAACTCAAAAGGCAAATGGCCTTAAGTCAAATCAGTATAGAATAGAAACATCATCTGAATTGTTCCATTATGGTTCAGAAAAGAAAAAACCTGTAGATGAATGGAAATTTTTAATTTTGTGAATGTTGTGTGTGTCATTGTTAACCAAAACAACAGTTCAGTAATGAATATTTATGGGAAAGATAGACTATGAAGCCACAAAAGTGTTTTTAGTGTGTCATTGTCATCAGTTCTACTAAATAATTATCATTATACATCTAAAAATATCTTGAATGGATAACACTGAATAATCTAGATCGCCAAATTGCATTACAAGGGTATTAGCTGACTCAGGAGACTAATTATAATGAGGTATTGAGCTGCTTATCTCACATCTCAATCTTACAACCATAAACCACACTGTACAGCAGTGGCTACTGACCAGGGTCAGTGTGGAGGAGTGAAAATAGTATTGAATAAGAGTCGGAAATCTTAACTCTGTCATTAACTTGGTAACCTTGGGAGCTCTTTATAAAGATCATTCTCACATGGGAGAGACACCTGTTCCATACAGAAATACACCTATATTAGTGATTGAAGCTGCTCTCACACAGAAACACTCCAAACTGCAGAAAAAGACTGTATACAGAAATGCATGCATGTGTACACATACACACACACACACACACACACACACACAAACAGACACATGCGCACGCTCACCTTTCCCTGACTAATACCTTCTTGCTTAATGGACCAGTTTAGTATTACTATTAACCAACTGATTATAATTTGAGCAAGTGTTATCCATCCATGTCCTAAATAACACTGGCTAGCATAAAAATTGCCAAACTACTTTTGCACTCTTAGAATTTATCAGCCAGAGGTCAAAGCTAAAATTATTATATTTGTTTCTCAATTTATTTTTCAACAACAGTAATATTATTATATGGTATTTTCAAATTTCTAAAGCACCTAACAGCTATTTTGTGTAATCCTAATAGTGCAGCAAAGTTAAGGGGACAAAGTGTGCTCAATTTGGTATAGGGGGATTTCTAAGCACCTCCCACTCTCCTAAGTTCAGGGATGCAAAATAATTAGGGCAATTTCATGACTTCAGGTTGCTTTGGGTTACAGACAAGAACAACATATTGTGTTCCAATTATTTATTTACCTATGTGAGAAGTCTTAGGGGGAGAAGAAAGAAGGAAATTCTGTTTCTTCTGGAAAAAAAATTATGTATGTATTTTGAAAAAATAGGGGATGGATAGAGGGAGATGTAAAGATGACTTCACTGAGAAGGTGACTTCATCCCTGGATTAAACGCCTTCTTCTATCCCTTCATAAAAGAAACTCTGGCTATGACTGAATCTGTGAGAGTTTGAGGTTCTTCAGTTAAACAGACATCAATGCTGAATTCACTGGGTTGCCAGTAGGGAGGATGAAATGAACCAGCATGTGGGAGGACAATTTGCAAATAGCAAAGCACTCAATACATAGGATACTGTTATTTCCACGTTGTAGAGCCACTAGCTTGGTTGACTCCAAAGGGAATGGTTTATTGGAGAGACCCTCACACCTTCCCACAGTCCCATGTCCAACCTGGACTTGAAGCCTTACTCCACACGGAGGCTCTTGAGGAATGTGGAATGCACTCACCCCAATAATATTTTATCGGCTCAAAAATCATGTTAACATATTCAGATAAACTTGACAAACTCTGAAGACTTCTTGTGAAATGTTGCTTCTAAAACCTAACAGGATTGTCTCCCAGAAGAAGGAACTAAGAAAGAATTATAAGGGAAGAATATGAAGAAGAAAACTGCAAGTACTTAATACAAAGACAGAACAGTCATATATCTAAAAATAAAAGATTCTGAACCACTCAAAGTTTAAAAACTAAAAGAATAAAATAGGACAGGTCTCAAACTTCTGTAGACTGTACAAACAATCTAAAGTCATTAAGAGTGAATTTTAACAGAAAATATTTGAATAGAGAGCTATGCAACTTACATTTAGTAGGTATTAGCAAACTTATTCAAACATTTAACCTCACCATTTTTACCCCTAAAGTTGAAATATTTTTCTTTATATGATGTATACAAATTTTGCTTTAATATATTAATGTCCATTTTTAGTTCTCTAAGGACACTTTCATTTAACTTTAGTCATGTCTCACATTTTTAAAAAATAAGAAATAAAATATAATTGTTCTAGCTCATTAATATTAGGTTTGGAAAATCTTGAGTAAAACAAAACATACACATGTTGTATACTATATTCCTCACAATAAGTTGGAAGTTAGAAATCTACAGATTTTGATGTTGAAAATTTAAACCCCACAGTAATCTCTTAATGATACTTAGAGGGGGGGGGCTTTGGGAATATAATTAAGTTTAGATGAAGTCATGAGGGTGAGACCTTCCTGATCTATTATGTCTTTATCAAGTGAGCAAGAGGGACCACAGCTGCAATATTCTCTCTCTCTCTCTCTCTCTCCCCCCCCTCTCTCTTTCTCTCTCTGCATGTGGTGCTTTCCATCATGTTTTGAGACAACAGAAAGATCCTTACCAAGTGCCGGCACCACACTCTTGGACTTCTGAGCCTCTAGAACAGTGAGCAAAATAATCTTCCTTTTTCACAGGTAATTTGGTTTCAGACATTTTATTATAGCAACAGAAAATAGACTAAAACTCCATTTTAGAAGTCTCTGTTTTCTCCTCTAAATTTTGGTAAGAAATTAATACCAAAAGCATTATTTAACAAAATGCCAGGAAATTAGTTCTCACTTTAATTATCATCTCTTTGGGAGTTTTTAAGGAAAAATTCTTCAAAGTCTATGAATTAGGTTTCCCTTTCCCTCTGCCATCTCTCTCCAATCTTCCACTGAAATCACTGGAGTCATCTGCATCTTAAGAAGGTCAAGGTTAAGCCTAAATTTCTACTTATCTCCTTTCTTATCTGATTTGACTGGATTTTTTGTTTGTTTCCTGTTTTTTTTTAGCAGTATAAGCTGCTGGTGGCCTACTGATGAGGCAGCCTTGGGTCAAAGTTCATTTCCACCATTTATAAACTATGAGACTTGGGCACACTGGCAAACTTTCAGCCTCACCTGCCTCATCTACTGAAATAGAGAAATAACAGTATACACTGAGAAGAGTATTTAGAGGAAGGAGATGACTTGTAACACATCTGCTGTGTAAGTTCTTAATAAGCAGTTGCTACTCTACTATTAATAATTACTATAACTACCAATCTTGATTTTACACCTGGTGAAAAATATTCTATATAATACAACTGCCTTGACAAGGACATTGTTTCTCTTGTAACATGTGATAATTTTACCAGTTATTTATTTATTTATTTATTTTTGAGACAGGATCTTGATTTGTAGTTCAGGCTGGCCCTGAGATCACAATGTAGTCCAGGCAAGCCTCAAACTAACTCACAGCAGTCCTCCTGGCTCTGCCTCCCAAGTGCTGGGATTACAGGCATAAACCACCAAGCCCAGCACTGTAGTATGTGATACTGATTGTTGGTGGGAGTGAGTCACCACACCCAGCATTGTTGTATGTAACTACAGGGGATCGAATTAGGGACCTTGAGCTTGCAAGGCTGGTGCTGCAACCACTGAGCTAAATTCCTGGCCCTACCAGTCCTTTATATGTGTAGTTTTATTAGTTGTATGTGGACATAGATCATGCGGTCACAGAACACATGTAAATCATTTATTTAGTAACCTATCAACTTAATAAAAATAACTTTCTGTAGTAGGAAAATCGGTGATGGAAGTGAAAATCCTAAAATCATCTCATGTTAGACTGTAAAGAGAGATGCAGATGAAGGACCAGGCAATGATTCCCAGCCTGCTCTCCTGCTACACCTGGGCTGTAATTAATAACTTGGCATTCTGGGGTGGGCATCAGAGCAAGAGCCTGCTGGACTGGCCCTATCGTATTCACTGTGCTATTTGACCATCTGGAACTAGGGAGGTCTCAGCTTTCTCCTCCAAAATTTCTGACTCTTAGTGTATCTTGTCCACCCCTCCTTAATCTAAAGAGTTCAAATTCTACAGTTTTGCTCTGAAAGTCCAAAGAAAAAATTTGACCACCCGTAGCAATTGTTTAAAAAAATCAATGAATGAGGTTTCCTTCTCCCTCTGCTATCTCTCCGCAACTCTCCTCGAAAATATTATTAGAGTCCTCTGCATGTTCAAGGTCAAGGTTAAATCTGTGTTTGGACTCATCCTTCTGGCCCCATTTCTCTCTTTTTCTGTTCTCTTTCTTCATTGCTTTTCCCGAATCTCAAATCTATGCAAAACAAGTCACTTCAACTTCAGGAAAAAGTTGAGGTGTACAAGCCCCTCTTGCCTACCTACCTTCCTCCACACACGCTGTGTTCCCCATTTACTTATCTCTCAGCCAATAGAGGAGTTTAAACATTCAAATGCGGTACTTAAACTGCATTCAAATAATTAACCCATTTTGGTCCTCGCTGGTCTAAACCACAGGGAGCCAAACGGACATTAATTGCTTTCATCTGGTGAGGCTCCAGACAGTTCCTCAGGAGGAAGGAGCACACATTCCTGGCACCAATCGGCTAATTCAATTTACTTCAACAGCATTAGCCTCTGTCAGAATATTCATGAGCAGGGGAATGAGGACCCGCGGCACAGGCGTTCGGCAGCCACTCGGGCTAGGGAAGGCGCGCGGGAGGGGAAGCGGACGGCGCGCCGCGCTCGGGGGACTGTGACCGCAAAGAGGTGGCTTTTCTCAACGCCCGGCGCAGCGCTGAGAACCGCCGAAGAAGGGACCAGAGCATCGGCGGGGCTGGCGCGCTTCATATCGCCCCCCAACTCCTGGAGACCGCGCGGAGACTTTGAAACATCCGAAGGCGGAAAAGCCGAGACACTTTTGACAGTGGGGGAGGGGGGTGGGGGGCGGGGCGGCGCCGCGAGCGGGGGCGAAGCGACCCTGCGGGACACCGGCCGCCGGGTGGGGGAGGCAGCGATGTGAGCTGGACGCTCGCCCCGGAGGAGTCTGAACGTCTCGGGAGAGTCGCCGGCCGTGCCAGGTAAAAGAGGGCTCGGGTCGGGCCGCGCGTGTCCCCGGCTCCGGCGCCGGGCGGCGAGGGGCGCGCGGGAGCCCGCGATCGGGGGAGGCGGCCCGGGCGCCGCGCGCGGTCCCGCTCTGCGCAGCGCTTTTTCCACAACTCCCCGCCGTCCCGACCCGCGGATGGGCCTCGCGGAGTTGGACTTCCTCGGACTTTGTCCCGAACAAGGCGCGAGGGCTGAGCTGCGGGAGCTGCTCTCCGAGCAGGAAAGCGGGGCGCAAACACGCCGGGCGCGGGTTCCGCGCGCCGGGGCTGGGCGATCGCGGACCCAGAGCGCGGCGTGCGGGGCGCTCGCTCCGGGCTTCGCTGCCGCTGCCTCGCGGGCGGCGGCGCCTCCTTCCGACTGCCGGGGGACGGCGCTGAGCGCCCCGCTTAGGGACACGCTCAGAGAGCGGCTCGGAGACGAGGCTCTGAAAACGCGGGCACTTTCGGGGTCGCTAGAGCTCCGGCCGTGGGAGGAGAATGTGATGGTGACTCGCGTCCCCGCCACCTGCCGGACATCACCAACTGCCCGGATTTCCTGTCTCCGGGCTCGCCCAGAGCAAGCTCTGAACTGCGCGCGCGTTGTGTGGGCTTTGCTTGTTGGTGATGATATTTTTGTAGAGCTGGGAAGGATGAGGGTAGATAGGAGGGTCAGATCGGGTTAAAGTTTCAGATTTGTAAGGTAAACGCTACCGCGGAGTCCCAACTTGTTCTTAGCAGCGGGAGCCCGTGGGCTGGATTTAGGCTGATGGAAGAACCCTCGTCCCGCCATCCGCCTCAGGGGCTCTGCAAGAACCTGGGGGGCGGCTGGAGCTCCTCCGCCTCCCCCACCTGCTGAGCCCAGAAACAGAGTGAGAGGCCGGCACCACCGAGCACTGACCCGGCAGAGTCGCGGTTTACAGTGTTATTGCCGTTATTATTATGAATGCCTCTCTGGTTAGTGGCACGAATGTCCGTCAGGATTTAGGTGCTGTAAACGATTGTTACAACAGCCTGGAAACTGAGTCTCTATCTCCTCTCCTGCAAACGTTGTCCCCAGGCCTGAGACGTGTCTCCACTAGAGGAAATTAACCCCCTGAGAGCTCTGGTGTCGTCAGGAACCCAGCTAAGGAACTAGTTTTACCTCAGAATAACAAAACAACACGAAAGTCCCGACTATAACATGTATGTACTTCTGCTTATGAGTGAATTTCTATCCACTCGCCTTGCTCAGCCTTTTCCAGTGGGATGCGTGGAGGTGCAACCACCTTGAACCTCACACTTGAGCCAGCTTCCCTGTCATGATTCATAAAACCTGGGCAAGTCTGCTTTAAGCTCGGGTGACCCTTCCAGATGCACAGAGCATGCTCCTGGCAGAGCCAGCTTCAGTGCCAAGGCCGGTGGAAGCCACAAGGGCACCTGCGGTTGCCTCCTCTTAGCCTGGCCCCTGGTCAGGTCTCCTCTGGAACACAGGCTGGGCCAGCTGATGAAGCAGAAATCAGGGCAACAGTGCGGGGAACAGTCTTGCAGAGTTCAGCTGAGTGCAGGAGATGAAGTCAAGCCTCCGCACTGGCCACATCCCTTCCTGCCAGGGAAAAACAGACAAATAAAGAGCAAGTGGGGAGCATCAGAAGTCAGAAGACGTTACAGTCTGCTGAAGCTGTGGCCACTGACTTTGGTGTGACCTTTCTTCTCAGCGCTTCTCATTTTCCCTATTTACCAATGCACAAATAGCCACGTCTTCCTAACAGACCTGTTGTCATGAGATGATCTGATCTTGTATCCATCTCCCTTCGTCCCCTTGCGACCCCCCAAAATGCTTTGAGCATCCTGGGAAACGTCAAACTATAAAATATGCAATTTTAATGTTTTGTGAAAAGTTTCCTACACTGCAGGTGAAAGAGATACATTTTAGCATGTGTGTCATGTGGCAGTGTAAAATTAAAATGGAAAAGGAAAGTACAAACATAAAAATGACTTAGCATTCTTGACATTCTTGCGCATACTTGTAGAAAAATTATCTTTCGTTTGGGGAGAGTTGCCCAGGAATTTAATCAGTGTTTATACTACTGAAACACCCTCTTCTACCTTTCCTCAGTAAAATTTTATGACCCAGTTCTTAGCGGAAAGGCCGTGTAACTGAAGTGAGTGCTGGAAGCTGAGAAGAGACATTGTAGGGTTGTTAGGGGAATTGGATACTGGGATGGGAAGGAAGATGCTGTCATCTTTGCAAAGCAGTCAAAAGTTCTTCTGGAAAAATCAATGTGCAGCTCACAGTAAGGGTCCTGACACAGGTTGTTCAGAATCTGCTCTCAGATTGGAGAAGAAGACAGTCCTCAGTGGTCCCATGAAGGCTCACGGAGGTGCTTCTCACATTTGTGTCAGCTTTGGGGACTGTCTTCTCCTCCCGAGCATCACAGTGCAACAGTTGGCCACCTCAGATCAGAGACTCAGCGTGTCCTCTTCAGACCCTGACTCATCTCCCCCGTTCTGAGGCTTCTCCAACACTGCAGCTGCTGGCAAGTTTAAGTAAATAGTTGGAATCATCAAGAAAGGCACTGAAAAGTGGGTATCTTTTCCCTTGGTGAAGAAGTTACTGAATGCCTTTTGAGCTAGAAAATTAGCAGTTTAGAACAGCAAGAGGCATTTCCTTGACTTCCCTCTACCCATAAACCAATGGTTGCATTTTTCATTCCTTCATAGTAGTGAGCACTGTTTGCTTATGCATTTTTTACAATTTTGGACTTAAAATGGGGTTTTGCCTGGTGGCAGTCTATGGAGAGAGGAAAAAATGTAAAGAGACACGGAAGGAAGAGCTGCAGGGGCTAGAACATAAATCAGCCAGAATATATGGGGGGGGTGATTAGAATAGGTCTTTTCACCCTAAAAAAAAAAAATGTCCACTTTGGAAGAAAAGGAAGTCTGATTATTGGCATCCCAGGCTGAAACCAAGGCAGCTGATGCGGAGAAGAGCCAAAGGGCAGTTCTTCTTAGTTTAGAAACAGCAAGACAGGCTCTGCCAAAGATTGCTGTAAACACGGAATAAAGATTTCATTGTGGGCCGGTGTGACTAGAATAATTAGACAGTTAATTGTTCATTCTCATCGGGTGGTGCTGTAATCAGGAGTGCAAAGTAGCAAAAAGAAGAGCAAAGAGAAGATAGAAAAGTAATATTTATCATTTATATATACATATATATATTCTTTTACTTATATATTTTTTAACTTATATATTCTGGTACTTTAGAAAATCCTGATTAGTTTCAAAAAAAAAAAAAAAAACACAGGAGAGCAGAGATACACTGTTGCCATTTTTACTCTTCCATGTTCTACACTAGAGATGAACAAAAATGTTCATCTTCTGAAAACAGCGTGGGAAAGTAGTAAAAATGTATTAGATGATTCTCATATTGATTAATAGATAATAGATGTAAACCTCAGCACAACTCAATCAAAATATCAGCAAATTTTTATGTTTCTGCAACACTTTCTTCTTAGATACAAAAGGATTAATAAGTAAATATTCCATTTTTGATGTTTATTTTCCACTGTGAAACAATTTGGTTCTTCACATTTAATTGAAGAAATAGTGTTTGCAATTTCATACTAATTTTGAGACAAAAGGCAATGTATTTTAAATGATAAAGGTAATTTTAAGCAACTGATCATCTACAGTAATGATAGGCACTATACTGTGACTTGTTACTTGCTAAAAGATAGCCCTGTGATCAATATCTCCTGAAATAACTACTGCAAAAGAATACAAGAGGAAGGGAACCACAGACAACACTGAGCCTGCATTGGCTAGGGAGGGGAAAATGAAGAGCTGTGTATTCATTGGGTTCAAACTCTCCCTGAATCCTGATATTGACATGGAATATGGGGCAAAGTTCTACTTGAATTTAAAAAAGGAACATCTTTAAGTGTCATTGTTGAGTATAATTGTTCTGGGAATAAAATGCTCTGTTATAAAGAAAGCATAATAAATTAAGAAAAGGTCATGCATTCTCATAAAGGGAAATACTTGGTTTCTCCAGGAGAGTCATCTTGTCTCTATAGGAGGTACAACAATATCATTACTAATCTTTAGTTGCTTTTTATCCATCATGAATAAAAGAGATCACAAAAGAGACCACAAAAGCAAATTCATTACTGTATTAAAAAGCGTAAATGGTACAGAATTTTGGAACTATCTAGCTCTCAGAAGAGAAAATTCTACTTTACAATATGCACACTAAGCAATTAAAAATAGAAAATCATGCTGCCACATTAAGTGATGGCAACAGTCCCTTTTAAAGAGAAACTTAATATTTTCTCTTTTAATTGCTATTCTTGGATAGCTAAATAGTTTTTCAAAATAATTTTTCCATGTCTTACTAAGCAAGAAGGTCCAGTTAAGAACATTCCTAAGGACATATAGATTAACTTAATTTTATAAACCTGAGAACAAACACTTGTTTCAAAGTACTACTCAAATGTAATGCAAAATAGAAATGATACAGTTCACCTCAAGATAGATGTAATTTTTTTTAAAGTTTAGGGATCATAAAAGAAAGAATATTTGGTGGAAAAGAATATCACTACAGATAACAGAGTAAAGAAATGATTAACTGTGACACCTTTTTATGATACCTAAAATTTTAACAATATCTCTCATTTCTTCTTCCAAGATGGTAAATCCTGGTCATGTAAAACACCACACAAAAGTACAAATGTCAAAAACATACACAGTATTCCTCAAAGAGGAATATATTTGCTATTTATAAGAACCTCTGACAATCCAATGAAATGTTTAAAAATTATTTTGACTAATACCATTACCTCTTAAGGGGAGAGATATCTTGCATGGAAGAGACATTTCTTTAGAGTCTCTACCTATTTCTTTACACCTATTATTAGAATGTTATTTGTAGCACACTGTTGATATGTGTCAATTTAATTTTTAAAAATTGTAATCATTTTTAAAAATTTATTGTACATATTTTAATATACATTACATAAAGTGATTATCACAATTGAAAATGGACATATCCATCATCTCACAGTTACTCATTTTCCTTCCTAACAAAAACAGTTATAATCTACTCATTAACAAAAATCTTTATATAAATACTACTATTAACTGTAGTCTTCATCTTTCCACTTATCTTACATATTTATATCCTTTGACCTATATCTCTCATCTCCACCCCAATCTGTAGCTTGATCCTGGTAACCCTTGTTTAATTTTCTATTTCTACATTTAAATGCCCACAATTTCACTGCTGCTATTTTTGTTACGAATTTACATATAAGTGAGATCGTGATATATTTTTCTGTGCTTGATTTACTTTACTTATGTTCTCTAGGTCTATGCCTGTTGTAGTAGATGGCAGACTCTCCTCTTTTGTGAAAGTTAAATTATACCATGAAATTTATATATATTCATTCTATAGTTTCTTTATTACTTCAGCCAGTATTCTACATCTAGTTTATTTCTGTATCTTGGCTGTTGTGAATAGAGCTTCAGTGAACGTAAGTGTACAGATATTTTTACAAGGTAGTGATTTCACTGCCTTTGAATATACATAGAAAAAGGATTGCAAGGCCATATGGTAGTTGTATTTAATTTCTCCCAGATCCATTACAATTTTCTATAATGGCCGCACCATTTCATATTCCCACCAACAATGTACATTGGTTTCCTTTTCTCTGCATTCTCACCAGCATGTAGAATCATTGTTTGTCATTTTCATAAAAGCTATTTTAACAGATGGAAAGTAACATGATTTGGATTTACATTTCCCTGATGATTAATGACAAACGTTTAAGTATATACTTGCTGGATTTTTTTTAACTATGTACTTTTTATTAGTATATATTTATCATACATATTGACCACATTCATCATAGAGAATTTGTCCTTGTACATAATACATCTCGATTCTTTTTTTTTCCCATTCCCCTTCACTTCCTTCACTTTTCTGCCTTTCCCCATTTACACAAGCTTTGTTGGCATATTTTCCTCCCATTCTCTTTCCCCACTCTTGTACTCCCTCCCATTTGAACAGTTCTTCCTTCTTTGTAATAGTTCTCCATTATGCTCTTCACTTATCCTTTCACAAGAGAAATAATGCAATTTTTAAACTTGTGCAATTTATTTGTCCAGTTTATTCCACTTAAGATTATGATGTTGGAGGTGTGCCCATTTACATACAAATGATTCAAATTTACTCTTCTTTATGGCAGTGTAGTACTCCACACTTTTTTAATACATTCATCTATTGATGTTGATATGGGCTGTTTCCAAAATATAGCAATGATAAATTGTGCTGCTGTAGACCTAAGTATACATATATCACTTGGTATTATGCATTTAACTCTTTGGGGTAGGTACCTAGCAGGGGAATAGCAGGGTCAAATGGAACTTGTAGTTTTTTTATGGAATTTACATACCGTTCTCTGTGGTGATTATGCTAATTTACTTTCCCACAAGCAAGGCAGATGGGTTCCTTTTCCCCTTAGCTTTACCACTTGCTGGTTATTTTAAATATCATCCTTAGAGAAATGTCTGTTACCCATTTATAAAGTGAGTTTTATGATTTTTTGCTGATGTTTGAGTTCTTTAAAAATATTTTATGTTAACCTTTTATCTGATATATCATTTACAGATAGTTATTTCCAAGCCTGTAGGCTGCCTCTTCACTTTGTTGATTGTTTCATTCATTGTACAAAAGATTTTTAGTTAGATACATTTTTAGGAGGAAGGTAAACTTTAATCAGTGGGATCTGAAGTTAGATGAATTTGCTATATTTAAGGTCAACTTTTTTAATGGTTTTCAGTACTTAAATATCTCTTTAAATTGGGAAGATATGCTGTGAACAATAGTAATTATTGTTAAGATCCTGATTTGGACATGGAGGTCAGAAAGGAGGAAATAATTTACAAAATTTCCTTTGTATTTTAGATTTGCATAATTGCTGAATTCATTTAAACTAATATAAGAGGTTCAGATTACATAGTATTTCTTCATAATAGAGGTCGTACTGCCAACTGCCAGTGGTTTTTATGTATGAGTTGTCACACAAATAGATCTACTTTTTAAATGCTGAGTTCTAATCAGACCAATTATTAATAAATTACTGCATCTTCTCTGGTGAACAACTAATTAAAGAGTGATTAATAAAATTATCATTTCCTTCTGTGTTTATAGATACTTTGATAGTCACAGAAGTTTTTATTACCTATGGCCAAATGGTCAAGCTCAATCAACCAACCACAAGTCTTGTATTTTCTATATCTGGCAGAAGGACAGAGACTTAACTTTTAATATTCTTATTAGGATTACTTGTAGCCAGTACACTTGTACTTCTCTACTTCTCTATATGATTTATAGTGAAAATGCAAACCTTCCACCCAAAATGGAAAAAAACAAAAAAGGTGCTTTTTAGAACTAAAATGTCTATAGGTAAATCATTAGCCTTTTTTTTTAAAAAAAAGGTCTGCCCTTAATTGAATGACCAAGATGAGCTTAGTGTTTTCCCAAAGAATACTACATAGTATAGTATGTTGGCATAATTGAAAGCTAGGAGTCAAGAGAAAGGTGGAATAGAATTAGCATGAAGATTCAATTACCCCTTGTTCCCAGAGAGAGTTGTTTACTAGCATTATAGTTAAGGTTGTTGTCAAAATAGCACAGAAAGATGTGCACTACAGCTTTTTTGGTCTCTTAATATCTCTAGAAGAGCCAAAGTTTGATTTCTGTTTGCCACCAATAATTTAAAATATAGCCTATATAAATAAGTAGCTTATACAAATTAGTGGGTAGACATTTTAAGTATGCACCTAAGCAAATATTTTAGATATAAGATATCAATACTAAATATTTTTCTGAAGTAGTATACATTTTAGATCATATTATCACCTTCCTAGATTTATAGAGTCAAGTGTCTTTGAATACCTTATGAAATCCAATAGGGAATCATAGTGTACATATTATGAATAGTTGATGAACTCACCATAACTTATTTTTAAAACAATAAATATGATTTCAGTTAGAAACTTAGGGAAAAATTGACTGAAGAAATTTCATTTAAAAGTAATTTCATCTAGATTTTTAAAGATCACCAAAGTGTCTTTTAATTTGCAAAGTAATCAACACTGAGAAATGAATAGTCTTTGAATCTAAGCAAACCATGCAAATGTTCTGAATAGATGTGTAGCACCAGCAGTACCACCTGCCTAACCCCATTTAAGACCTACAGAAAGATAAGGAGAGACCAAGAACCTGCTGCTTGTCTTTGTGCCCAGCCCACACAGGCTCCTCTATTCTTATATATTACCATGTTTGGGCTGTTATGAGAAAACACTGTATACTGGATGACTAACAGGCAACAGAAATTTATTTTGCACAGACCAGGAGACGTGAAGTCTGCGATCAGGTGCATGTACAGTGGGTTACCATAAGGGCCTCCTTCTGGGTTGCAGACTGCTATTTTGTCATCGCACTTACTGAAAGAAGGCAAAAGAGCTCTCTAGGCTCTTTTCCATAAGGGCACTAAAATTACATTTATGAAGGCTTCCCTCTAATGACACAATTATCTCCCTAAGCTTGTTCTTCTTTATGTCATCATACTGGGAGTTAGATTTTCATTGTATGAATGAGGGCCACAAACATTGACAATCTATTTCATCGTTTCTGCATTTTCTAAACTAAGAAGCAATATGATTTCCAATATATCTCTTTTCAATTCTCTTTACTCCCTGCGTCAGAAACCTCATTTGGAATGTGAAGTGAGAAATGCACCATCATTATAGCATTGAAAGTAAATGCTGCAGTTGAGAGTGTGTGTCCCGTAAGCTCTTGGGGATATTAAATAAGAATCTAAATTTATGCCTAGACTATGTATAAATGAGCAAGAACTCCGAAGAATTTTCATCTTATAAAGGTTATAAAGACCATGTTTGTGCTATCATTGGTATCAAATTGTAGCTAAAGCACACACTAGATAGCAGTCTTCAAAGGACATGTTTGTTGTCATTTTGGAAATGTTACACTCTTAGCTACCTTTACCTTTATTGTACACTCTCATCTACATAAGATGAGGAATATATCTTTCAGTCTAAAAATATGAGGCATACTCATATTTGAAAATACAATCTTTGAGTAGTCCTTACAAAATCGATTTTTCAGTTCAGCATCTTAGTGGAATATTTTAGGCAGCTGAGCACAGAGGATGTCTTGCAATTCATGGAGCTGGCTCATATTTGTGGAAAAAACTTAAGAGTTTTTTCTTTATATACAGGAAAACATTTTTTCCATGATACAGAATGTGATACATTTATTTATATACATCTATTTATTTCACTTATTTCAATTAAAACATATAGAGACAGCAAATAGAGAAATAAAAATAACCACCATTTAATCTTTACTTTTGGGCCACACATCACATTGACAGCTTCTCATACATAGCCTCCTTTATCCTCTTCTTTCATATTATTCTCATGCTAATTTTCAGATGCACAAATTAAGGTTCAAGGTCATGTGGCCAATGCAGGCAAGTTTCAAACCTAGGACTCTCCTATGGTCAATACTCAAACACTCAATTATACTATCACCCTTCAGCAAGTTTCTCAGCCTTGTCAGCACTGACATTTTGTCCCACTAATTCTTGGCTTGGGAAATAGAGTACCCTATGTTTTGTAGGATATTTAATAGCATCCTTGTCTTCCCCACACAAGATGCTAATAATGTACTGCCACTTGGAACAACCAAATGTCTCCAGTCATTGACAAATGTCCCCAGGGGGCTAAAATTACCCCTGATTGCAAGCCTTCACCTTATAGTAAATTCTAACATCCATGCATTGCTTATTAGAGCATTTGCTTTCAAGAATGGGGTATCTATTTTGTAAATCACAGTATAATTCATTCTCATAGTTATACTGGCCACAGTACAGATAATTTGTTAAAGAGATTAGACAAAACCTTGGGGTAAATGATTAAGTCAACATATCTTCATTAAGATCAGATCTGTCCTTACTAAATTATTTTCCTTTGGGATCCGAACTAGATGATCAGATTTTATAACTGTATCTGGGTATTATGTAAGCCTACAAAATTTTAAATAAGTTTCCAAAAAGACAAATACTTGTGATCCACTAGACTCCAACTTCAGGGAGATGAGTAAGGAAAGTTGCTTGTTCATCTTTTTATATTTTGAGACCAATACTGTGCCCAGTACATAGTCACTGCTAAATAAACAGCTCTTCAGTAGATGAGTGAAGTCTTGGTTAATCTAGTTTAACCAGCTGTGGATGCTCTGTTTTGCGGCTCTACCTGTATTTACCATGTACCATATTTTGTTTTAAATAATGGTACAATATGCAGAGCATATGCCAATCATAGTTATCGATTCAGTGAAGGAAGAATGAATAGATAATATAGGAAGAAATTTCATCAAATAAGAATGTCCTGGATCTAACAAAGTGAAATATAACATGAAACGCATGCCAGTGAGGAGGACAAACCATGTGGAGGCTGGAGGGCAGCTAAGATCACCCAGTGGGGAAGGGAATTGCTGAGACTGTCAGGTTACTGGATGCCAGGTGTTTCCAGAGAAGAAAAATCCTTCTCAGATTTGTCTCAGTTTGCATACACCCTCATCATGTTCTCCCAAACTTGTGTGTATGGAAAACAGCCACTGGCCCAGAAAGGTTTCCATGACATGCCTTTCAGATGAGAAATAGCTGAAGTTCTTCAAATGGCATATCTGACACAGAAAGGATTACTTCAAATATCAGGAATATCTTCATATAAAACAAAATAAATTTCTTCTACATTGCCTTGAAGGCCTGAACCAGGGTCACTGAATGGAAATTCAGGGAAGCATATTTTATCCCAACACAACGATGAGCTTTTAAATGATGAACTGTTCTACACTGTGCTCTCTGCTTCTTGGCAGAGTAGTGAGTTAGTAGCCATTAGAGGAGACACGCACACAATGGGCCTGTGGGAATCTGAGAACAAATGTCACATGGAAGACTGTATCAGAGTTTCTCTAAGGTACTTCCTAGACTTTGATGTATTTGAACTTTTACTCAGACATCATTACTGACCTTATAATCTACCCTGTGTAATCTTGTTTTTTTAAAAAAGAAAACTAGATCTATTATCCCCAAGCCCTCTTATACAGAGTCACTGGGATAAGTATAATAAGCAGGGAAGGGACTCTTACCATCTCATATATAGAATAAAAGCCCATAGTCCATGTGAAAGCAGTTCACCAGCATGATCCCAGGTACCAGCTATTCTTGGTAAGAATTCCCTGAATTACAAATAGGTCTCATCACCATCTTCTGACTAAACAGAGTCACAGAGAAGTTAAGTAACTTGTCTAAGACCACACAGTTAGGAATTATAGCCTTACTTATGGAACCTGACTTTGTTTAAATATGGAAAGCCTGTTTTGTACTTACTCCAGAACACTGCCTCATCTGTTCAGCAAGAATGCACCATTTTCTCTGAGATGCTGATAACTTACAGGGTTTGAGGCATATGGCCATTTAGACAAATACTTAGGACATCTTCTAAAGATTTAAAAACTTACTGGCTGTTTTCTATCATCCATGATGTTACTCCCTTCAAATATGGAGAACTGCCATGAGTCACTTTAAATAAATGAACAAAAAAGTTTTAAATGTCTATTTAAATATCTTCTGAGAAAAGATGGGTAATGACATTTTAAATGATATTCTGTAGATTAGAGAATATTCTCCAGGCTAGCAAGTACCAATGAGAATCAAGATCGTTAACTTACATTTTCACAATTTCAGGAAATTCTAGCAGTTAAGTTTTTGAAATAATTATATCATTAGAGATTGTTCTCTCTTCTGACTGGGATTATCTTGTTGGATTGTGTTCTATGATTATGTTGTCGGATAGTTCATAAAATCAAACTGTTATAACTATTTTCTCTGAGTTCATTATTTCATTGCCAAAAACACACCAATTCTTTAACCATTCTGCCAGAGAGCACAGTATTCAACTCATTTGTAACTCTGATTCAGCTGAAGATAACTTCAACTTTGCAAATTAAATCTAGTGATTTATTTTTTACCAGCATTGCTTCATGCTCACCATTCCAGACAATAATCAACAAAAGACTTAAAACACAGTTCAGCACTTGCTTTCTCAAGTTATTGCTGCCCTACTGCTTCTAAGCACTTAAAGTATGTGCAAGTCATTAATTCCATGTTTATCATTCTTGCAAAGCTTAAAGGCAGATGTACGTGGAGAACTCAGCACTTATCACAGGACTAAAATTGGCATTTTATACAGCTCTCTGTTGGGTGATTTTTTACCAAGACTTAGGAGATATCACTGGGCCTTGTTTTGAAAAGCCAAGAAAAAGACCATTTCTTCATCTTCCCATGATAACAGTCACCTGCCATTAATGAGATAGCTTTGTGCTAAATACTTAGGACCTGCCGCAACCCACCTCGGCACATAACTAAAATAATTACTTGCAGAGCATCATACCATAACATTCACTCATCTAGGGACCATACCAAGCCAGGCTGTGCCTTGAGAAACATTTGCATGACTTCATGAGGAACAGAGATTAGCTCATTGACATTTTATCCACACATCTCCCCCTAGGTTTTTACATTATTTTGTAGAAAGAAAACTTTATGAAAAGAATGTTCTGAAAATACTTCATAATGATAGATATTCTAAATCAAAAACCCAGACATCTCCTTAATGAATCACTACAAACATCTCTACAGCTCCCAGAAGTCTGGAACATAGAATGTGAACCCAGAAAGCAGGCTTCAATATGACATGAGGAACCCAAAATGGAGAATCTGATAGGCTATTCAGGGGATCTGATCAGAATACATAGGATTAACATGAAAAGAAAGTAAAGACGCTACACTGTCTGGATTCACCAAACTTAAGAAAAAAGACATCCTAGTAAAGTCCAGGAGTTGCACTTTCCAAGCTTAGTGAGACAGTGTATGTCTGAGTCATTCTAGCACCATCTCTACCATTATGCACAATTCAGCCAGGTATAGTTGACCCTAGTAATGGCATCTTTGGAAGTTAGTGGCTAAGGTATTTGAATAATTGGAGTAACAGTAAATGACATATAGAAAAGGAAAAATCATAGTTTTGCCAGAAGGAAAAAGAAAGGCATCACTGTTAGGTTATTTTTATTATTATAGCCACCTTTTAATGAGACGTCTAACTTCTGCACCCACCTTCACTCTCCCTTAATATCCTGTGAGGGATTCCAAAGGTAATTCTTGCATCTTTGCAATAAAAGGAAACCATTTATACATTAGGACTGGATAAAAGAAATAGTTAAGCCTAACTGAAGGCATCAAAAATAAGTAACTGCATTGAAAAGTCACAGCTATATTGAACAATGAACAATTTATGGAAGGAGCCCAGAAAAAATTGTTTTTGAAAAACACAGCTTCTGACAAGTATTCTTTATTTATGAGAGTAAGTAGAATTTTTTAAGGAACACAAAACTATTAAAATAAAATACAAGTTTGACATACATGTTTCTCTTTGAGCTTTGACAAAAGGAAATCTAGGTAGCTCTAAGGTTAATTGCATAGTTTAATTTAATAATCATTATCTACCCTAATAGAACAGACAGGTCAGGATTGTACAAAATTGTAAATTATGCAAAAGAATTTATAAGAGACTAGGGGAAATGTTTTTGGTATTTGAATTGAGCATAAGTAAGCCTGGGATGTAGCAATTCATTTTTCCAAAAAATAAGGTTTCATAAGTCAAGTCCAGGTGCCTAAGCTTGGAAACTGCTCTTAATCCAATCTCACGGTAGCACTTTCATGCAGCTCCGTTTGGACTGCTATGGGCAGGATCCACCATACCATGCTATCTTCATGCACACATCACATAACTTAATGGTCCCTCAGTGGTTGTCTGGCTCTTATTTTCTGTTCCCTCTGAACTTCTGTAATTGTGTAAGTTTGTGAATGTGAGCACAAGGAATGGGAAGAGGAAAGGTTAACCAAAAACGTTTGTGCAACTGTAACAAATGTTAGTGTTACAACCCAGATCTACAAGACCCTAAGCTGTTTACCATTATCAAAAACACTACAACAATATCAGTTCTGTTAAACATTTCTATGGAACTAGAGAACAGTGGAGAACAGTTTCAAAAGAATCCTACTGTAAAATGAACAGCTGTCAACAAAGTGATAATTAGGGAGAGGAGGTTCTGTCAATAAACTTGAAATGCTTTTCTTTTCCTTCAAGCAGCCACAGTATGTCTTATCACTTATCTTTCTTTTCTTCATATAAAAACCCTCAAGATATCCTGAAGTTTTGTCCACTTAAGTTAGAAAGAGAAGCTCCACGTGTAGCTCTTTACAGACATCAGAAACTATTCTTTTTCAGATAGACATGTTACTGATGTTTTCTTAAAACTTGTGATGTGATTTTGGCCAGATACAATTAGTTGTCACACTCCAGTGTACAGGTAGTTAAATAGGGCAAGGGCAGTGTCTTTAGTTGGTGATTATAGAAATCAGTATCTCCTAGGTACAGAGAACATTGCCTTCTCCAAACTTCAGTCTCTCTTATATTTCATGTTTCAGAGGTGTCTACACACAAGCCTGATCCTGGGTGTAAATGATCATATACTGGATTTCTTTGGTCCACTAGGATATCTGAAGTCTCAGCTGCTGTTTTTAAGTAGGGATTATTTGCAAAACAAAGCATTTTCATTACTCATCCACATGTAGGTATTGCATCTGCCACAGACTTATGCCTGTCAATATGACTTTTTGAGCAAACTATATTTATTTTGATCCTTTCTTCCAAAGATGGTTCAAAATTCCCTTTTTGAATGAGACCTGAGAAAAATTAGCCATAAATTTTCCTTCCTCCTCCCAAGACCTTGATGTTCTTCCCATGTTAAATCACACTAATTCATGAAGCTGCTACTGTTGTCATCAGTGATGGCTGTCATCTCAGGCATGTATCTTCTCTCCCCAGAACTGAGTCAAAGCAGAGACTCTAGTGCACAGTTTTCTACTCTGAATGGTGGGGGCATGTGGAGGCCAGTGCCTCCGCATGGCACAGTAGCATTCCCCTGTGCTGGGCTGTTCTGAGTCCACCCTCCTGTTAGCTACTTAGGTGATCTACACAGACACAACAAACAAGAAATCTGCATTGTCACGCATTGTGGGAAGGAAAGGATGTCAAGGTGGAAGTCAGGTGCAAAGAAAGCCTGATTAGAGCTAAGAGAGGGTAAAGAAGAGAGTTGAGAGGCCAGTAAAGCAGGATTTGTAGAGAAGAGGAAAATACTTCACTTTTTAAAACTAAGAATACTGTAACTGCATTTTCTTTAATTCTTTGGAATCTGAGTATGACTTTATGATGCACTGGAGGAAATATATTTATTTTTTAACTATGTGAGGCCTATGCTTTAAGAATGAAGACTGAAAAAGGATTGAAATGCATCATCTTTATAAGTGGTCCCTTCCTGTGTGACTGTTGGAAACACTGGAATTACCAGAACAACTAACCCGTCTTCACCTGTGAATTCTTGGCATTAGAATGATATTTTGGCCAATCTATTCTCTGTCCCCTACTAGCTAAAAAATCTTCAGTTTGACTTTCACCATCTGCCTCCTCCTAGAAAATCCAAACCAAATCCAAAGTGAACAGGTGGCTTTAGGCTCTAAAGACTTGTGCTTTCCCAGGGAAAACCAGAGGAATATGCTCAGTGTTAGCAATTTCAAACACTTACAAATTGAAATTAGAGCATGATCATTCTCTGACTGAGGGTCATTCTCTTCCCAGGATGTGATATATGAATATGAGATGGCTAGGAAATAGGCTAATTTAAAAGAAATTTGACTGCTTAATGAATTCCATAATGACTCCATTCTTTTTGTGCTGTGTAGAGAAGTATGCCCTTTTTATTGTTGTTAGCATGTGCTTTTTAAAGATTCACTCCCACACAGCACAGTGACAATTATTTTTTCATGGATATCTATAGATTCAGCACCTAAGAGTTCTACACTGAGAATCAAAATATATTCATTCAAAGCATCCCTCCCTAAATGAATACTAAAAGGCCAAATGTAGCAACATCCCACATTAGGCCAGAGTATATAAACTCCTAAATTGCTGTATGCATTCGACAGAAGGAAAGAATCACAATTGAATATTTGATCTGTCTCACACTGGAGCCTATCACAGTATAATTTGGCTGATACCTTCTCAGATTAGCATGAGCTGAAGATTTAAATGGGTGACTAAAGAATCAAGGTGCAGGTGGCATTTCATCTAATAAAGCTTATCAGTTAATATTTATGTTATATTTAGACTGATGAAGCACTGAAGAATCACTGCATGCTGTTTTGAGTCCACCAAATGTGAATGTCTTTCCCAGAAATCACATGGTAGTTGGCCAACCTTTGTTGGACTCCAAGAACCCCATCCAACAGCTACGGAAGTATGACAAGTTTTCCTTACCCATATTTCCCTTTTTTTTGCCAAAGTAAAACTGTACTGTTTTGAGGGCACTGTATGTTATGTTGCAATGTCTTTAGTAATATCTAAAGACTGTTTTATGCCTTTTACTGCTTTATGTTCTGTTATAATTTTGTCTAAATTTCTGTTGAAAATTATGGCTGGAAGCCTCCATTCTCTTCCTTCTAGAAGGACAATGAAACTCAGTATCTCCTTGGTTCTAAGACTAGAGACTCAATGGCTTTGAGTTGATATGTCAAGGCAATTAGGCAGATGGATCCAAGCAAGATTCCGTTATTAATCTAAAGATTATATATTGGAAACCAAAAACAATATAACAGAGTTCAAGGCCATTATCAGAAAGGGCTAAAATGTGAACTGCTGTGCTAATTAACTGATTATGTCAATTTGATTAAGAAATGGCCAGCTAAATCGGACCATTGTAGTAGGTCAGAGTGTAGCTGGAGGGATTTACAACCTCAGGTTGGCTTGTTCCCTGCCTAAAGAGGAAATGAAGAAGGACGACTCACTTCTGTTTCTTCAGTGGTGCTCCCATCCTCACCTTCACTTCAGACATCATCTCCTGGCTCGGAACACAGACTCTTCAGCCTCTAGCACAGACCTATAAGCATTTCATTGTAGATCCTACAGCCTCCTGACACAGACTCTCATGGGATACTACCATAAGCTCCAGGCCTGCAACTGGATCCTTCGGATCCTCGGCTCAAAGACAAGCTTTTTGCCTTCTTCTACACCTGACTCTGTGAGTGGCCAATGTAAACCAATCTTGTAAATTTTTATATATTTGTGCATCTTGCATTACATCTGTTTCCCTAGTAGATACTGAGTGCTGCAACTGCCGACATATTAGGGTGATCAATGCTAGCTTCTGTAGCAAAAACACCAACTTTCAGTTTATATACCAATAGTAGTTTATTTCTTTCTCACAACATAGTTCACCCTCACACTGGTGGTCTTTCTGAGAGCTTTTCCTCTAGACAGTGACTCAGAAATTCATGCTGCTGCTACCTTGTGTGTGCCACCTCCCCTTGGGGAGAACAGTATTTCCTCAAACGGAGAGGAGCAAAGATGTAAATGGCAGGGCGTCTTTCAGAATGTCTTAAAGTTAATGAAACTTTTCATTAGCCAGACCCCTGCTATATGGCCCTAAGCTCAGGACATAAGATACTGAGAGATATACATTTCTTGTGTACACAGGAATACTAAGTAGACTCACGAGCATCTTCTACTCTATTATACAATCACAAACTTCTCTTCACCAGCAAACAGCATCTTCATGTTTACATGGTTCTTCTTTTTTCGTGGAACTAGGTATGAAGATGAAGTACACCAAAAAATGAAATGCTAACTCATTTAGTATGTAATGATTAAGTACGTATCTCAGGTATCGATCTAAGTACATATGCGGCTGATGACAGGATTATACATTGAGAACCACTGCCATAAGCCATTTATTTTCTAGAAATATGAGAATCATTCCTCATCTTAGGCTAAGCTACTGCACTGCTGAATAGAGGTTGAAAGCCTACAGATGGTAGAGTCTGGTTAGCTTTAAATCACTGCTCTAATGCAGTGATTTCTAACAAGTTTTCTTATTGAAAAATAAGTGTCATAACCCTAATGTTAAAGATCTTACTTTTAATTGTCTGTAGGAAGCATTTTGTACCATTATTAACACACAGAAAACACACAATAAATGGTAGCTGCCTTTTCAAAAGATGATAGGAACTACATATGTTTTATCCCTATGCTGTTTCCAGCCAGTGAAAATAATTATAAAATTGAACTTTTAAGAAACAAGGTGGTATTGTGATAGTTAATAAAATAATACCTTTAGAATGAGTAAATCTGTGTACAAGCCAAACGACTTCCCATCTTCTTTTAGAACATGATCCTAAAAAAATATTTAGAAACACAATCCTACTACCTATATCACAGGATTGATGTCATGAAATAGCCTGTAGAAGTACATAGCATAATGTCAGTCACACGGTAGTTATTTAGTGCATGCACAGTCACAGTTGTTGGGCCGGGTATTTGATTCAGTGGTTCTGACACCTGCCTGGCAAGCTCAAGGTCCCGAGTTCAAAACAAAACAGTCACAACTCTCAAGTTTCTCTCCAATGAGTCTACAATAGGAAGTAACAGTTTCAAACTATTAAAACCTGAAAAAGTCATTTAGAAGACATATTTTGAGAGAATAAATGAGCCACGTCTCAAGGAGATGCTTAATAGGATGAATTTCTGACCCTTGACTTTCAGTTACTCCCATCCCCTCCTCAGAGAAGTGTTTCTGGATGCCTCTATTCAAATGATAATTGCCATGCAAAAATTCAATGTCTCTCCATTCAGGATCTCACAGTACACATCTTAATAAACCATAATGAACCCGAGACATGAAGAATAACTGGATAAACAGGCCCCTCTCTCCAGCTGTCATGTCAGTTTGTGACAGCAACTGATATTTCATTGTAAAAGATGCTAATTTCAATCTGAGCAGTGGCAGTGTTGAGAGGAACATAAAAAGAATTCTTGATTATCTGTATCAGTAACTGTGGTCCCTGGGGATAAGCTCGGAAACTTCAGATCACATATGGCAAGAGTCCTGTGATAAAATATGCATCAATGAAGCTTCGTGGTTTATAATAATAAAGAAATGGAAAGTTTTGCCCTCTATGATAACTACTTGTGGCTCATATTTCTCTCTTTACTATTTCTGGAGGCTCAGTAAACGATGTTTATTGTACCCACTATTACAGCATTCTCTACCCAGACCACCAGCTCATTTCTATGATGCTTGTCAATTTCCTAAGGGTTTATTGTGATACTGTTCCTACAGTGATAATTTCCCAAATCTAAATTTAAGATATAGTAATTATCTTAATTTCTAGACTATATTAGCTGCCTGTCAAAATTAAACAAATATGAATTATTATGGCATTTAGATATCACTACTTACTAGTTTTGGCCAGGCTGCCGAGAAGAAGGAGACTCAAGTTCTCAAAGACTCATACCTCACATCGTGAGGTGGGAGAGGACTGAAAAGGGTCCACTGTCTTTTCCCTCAGAAACAAGTTATTCTTTACATCAAAATTATCTCCCTCCTGTCTTGATGGTACCAAAAAAAGGCTTCCTGGTTGTAAATGACAGTGAGTAGATGACAGAATTGAAACAGTTGAGGAGGATGTTTAATATTCTTAATAACATTAAAGGTGAGCGATGTTAACTCCTTCCTTTGTCTGTTTTGGTCAATCCTAGAAGTCCCTAGATTTAGTAAACAACTGGATTTTTTTCTATAACATAACAGGAATAAAACCTAGTTGCTCAAAGGCTCACTCACTATTTTACAGCTCTTCTGTTCCATTCATAGAGACCTTCATTTTTAGAAAATGACTTATTTTATTAATCCAGATATGCCTGGATATATTTGCAACTCTACTTCAGCCACCTTTACTGCTACATAGTACCCATCCCTTTCTCACAACAGCTCTTGCGATATATAGTGGAAACCAGCCTGGTCTCTCCTTTAGTCTCCTCTCTACCAAGCTTCGTCTGCTACGTATGGTTTCTACATCAAGGACACCCCACTACCAGTGGCTCCCTCCTTTCCACATGTGCTCCCACAAAAGCAAAAATCTGATATGGCTGTTTCCAATATTTATTTGTCTGCAGAGCAAAAGCCAAAGTTTTTTGTGTGGTATTAGCTTCTCTGCCATCAATATCCAAATAACACTTTTGCAGGACAAACACCTGATATGTAGCCTTCCTTGGCTTTGCTCTTATAATTTTCTGACCCTGCAGCTTTTCTCAGCAAAATCCTATTCTTAGTTTTTCTAAATCTAAACAATACTATACAATGCCCAGCTGTTTCACAAAGCCTTCTCATTTCTACAGGTCAGCATTCATCTCTCCTGGGTGCCCATAAAATGGGCTCCATATTACAATGCCAGCATTAATAATGTATATGCTTGTGTTCTCGTTGGTTTCTTAATGAATTATAAGGTCTGTAAAGCCAGGTGTGGTGGCTCACACCTGTAATCCCAGCACTGAAGAGGCAGAGGCAGGAGGATTGCCATGAGTTACAGGCTAGCCTGAGCTACAGCGAGTTTAGGACCAGCCTGAACTACAAAGCGAGACCCTATCTCAAAAAACAAAACAAAGCAAAAAAAAAAATCCATAAGTGAATGGATTTACCTGCTTTTGAATATCCTCCATATACACAGTAAATAAAACATACTTTAATATTTATAAAGATTTTGCTCAGTTGAAGCAAAGCATGGTGCCATATACCTACAATCCCAGCACTTAGGAAGCTGGAGCAGGAGGATTACTATGAGTTTGAAGCCAGTTTGAGGTACACAGAGTTCAAGGCAAGCCTGAACTACATAATGAAGTCTTATCTCAAAAAACAACAACAGGGCTGGGGATTTAGCTCAGTATTTCTGGCACCTGCCTTGCAAGTGCAAGGTCCCAGGTTCTATCCCTTCTAACCACATTCCACTATGCTTTGGTGTAGTAACTCATGCCCACCAGCAATCAGTACCACATACCACAATGCTGGGCGAGGTGGCTCACGCCTATAATCCCAGCACTCGGGAGGCAGAGAGGCAGGAGGGTTGCTGAGTTCAAGGCTGAGTTCAGGACCAGCCTGAATTACAAAGCAAGACCCTGTCTCAAAAAAAAAAAAAAAAAAAAAAAAAAAAAAAAAAAAAAAAAAAAAAAAAAAAAAAAAACAACCTTAACAACAACAAAAAAAGCAACACCAAAAAATCTGCTTGGTTTAACTAAATGATCCCTCAAATGCACACCATCTACCAAATGGTCTTCAACTACCATTCCAGTTGCCAAATCTAGCTCCCGCAGGAAGTTCTCCGTCTCAACCTATGCTGTCCAATACAGTGGCCACTGATTCCATATGGCTATTCAGGTTTAAAGTCATATAATGAGATACATACATTCTAAAAGACAATCCTTGTTAACCCAATATGGACAGTGCCAACATTGTTGAAAGAGCCCATCTGGAATCACTGCCCCGCGACTTAGAGAACTTTTTTCAGATCTAGTATTCAATAATCTGTTCATACTATCACTAAATTTTACCTTATTTTACAGCTGATTACTCCATTTATTCTTAAGGCCATCATGAGAAGTTAAATATCTTGCTTGATTTCAAATCCTCCTACTCTATTCAGCATCTGACTAGATGAACCAACATTTTTTTCCTCGGAAAAAAAAGGCCAATAAAATTCATACACATAGTAGGTAAATGTGAGCAGAATAAACTTGTAAAATTTTAATATAGTATCTTCCTTAAAGATAGAAAGAGTGTATATGAAAGCAAATACTTACAGCTGCTCATTTCTCTGAAAAACACAGATCTCAATTATAACTAAAATAAACTCTTCTTGGAATTATATATTTCTTGGATTTTGACAGTGTATAATAAGTGTGTAAAACTCACTTTTTCTACTTTTAAAATATTTTAATGCAGCATATGGTATTATTTCACTTATGTATATATTTTACATGTTTTTCTTAAATAGATTGCCTTTTCCTTATCCTGAATTGGACATTTATAAATACAAGGGCTTATCATAAACCACAGCGAATATTTACATTTTTTAAAGTTATTGCAGTAAAAGATACATTGTCACTAATCTCCCCTAATATTCTACTTCATTTTGAATATCCTTATTTCTATCATTTTGCTACTTTCTGAAGTACTTCTGGAAGTCTTCTTTTCTTAGCGTCTTTGGTTGTGCTGTGGTAGTTGTCTTAATACCCTGAATGGATTCAAAATGTTTATAGAAATTTCTGTCAAATAAAAACATTATAGTATGTCTTCATCCACTTTATTCCCTACATTTGTCACTGTATGACTTTTACCTTTTCCCTAAAGTAAAAATGACTGTGAAAAGTCCAAAAAGTGGTAAGAATGATGAGATAGATGTGTTGAAAGTGAGACAGAGTATTTTGCTGGGATTAATCATAAAGTGTGATCACAAATTCTGAACACACTTTTGTATGTACTTATGGATGAAATAATCTTGCAATAAAATTTTGCTTCTGTTAATTTTTAAAAAATACTAAAATAAAGATCATATTCTCTGTAAAGAAAATACTTATTTTCCTCTGTAGCCTCCACATATATGAAAAAACAATTTATTAATCCATAAATTATGGGATAACTATATTCTGTCAGTTTACCTTGGTCTTTATTTTACTTCCCAAGCTAAGAGCAATTCAGTTAAGAAACCCAATTCAATCAGTTCTCTAAGTTCCCTGTTTTTCATGAGGATGATTCTTTTTTTTTCTTTCTTTCTTTTTTTTTTTTTTTTTTTTAAGGCAGGTGGCCTTCATTTAGTTTGGTTGACAGTTCTGGCTAATGTTTCAGTGGTCCTCGAAGGAAAGAAGATGGGGGAGCCAAAGTAGAGGGAGATTTATGGTGGTAAGATTAAGCTAGACCAGGCAGAGAGGCAGAGTACATAAGCACTAATTAACTCCGCTCTCCATTTACACATCTACAAGCTAAAAAGACATAGCCGAATACCTCTACACTGCTAACAAAGACCTGAAAGTATTTGCATCAAAGAGTGGGCCCCCATCCTATATTCTCAGACACATAAAACTTTCCAGCAGACTGCAAAAGCACTGTAAGAGTATCTGATTTTTGAAAACTCAACTGTACTAAAATATTTGTAGTAAAACAAATGGATGGAAATTATCTCTTGCTATAATAGCCTCTTGACTGTTCTGTTTCCATGTTACCTTCCTGTGGGCTAATTTACATAGGAGCCAGAATACTCAAGAATCAATTAAATTATATCAGTCTTTTGCTTAAAACTCTTATCAGCTTCCTGTAACAATTAGAATAAAATGCAAAAATCTTTACCAATGAAAATCAATCCTACATGATCTATTTCCTGACCACTTACACTGTCAGCCTCATGATTCAGAAACCCATCTATAATGGCTTACACACTGTAATACCCAACAAACAAAAGATTTAAACTCATTGAAACAATTAAATAAGAGTTTATTTACTCTTCCTATAAAAAGAAGTCCAAAAATTGGCAGTATAAGACTGTCATAATTGTTCAATAGTCATTATGAAACCAAATTTTTGCTGCTGGCCTTATCATGTGGCTTTTGTCCTTGTCATTACAAAATGGCTGTGTTATCTCCAGACACCAGGTCAATATCCAGAAAAAAGCAGAAGCACAGAATGAAAGTACCACATGCCAGCGGAAGGTGCTTCTTAATCACAAAATAACTGCACTTCCAGAATGTGCATCCAAGAGTCTTCATCTCATTGACCAAAACAATGTCACGGGATTATTGTACCACAACAAGAACAATTGTGGGTTTGTTTTAGCCTGCTGCATCATCCTCCACCCAAAGTCAGGGTTCTGTAAAGAGAAAGGAGGTTGAGTACAGTAAACTGACACATCTGCCAACCAACCCAAACCTTCTGTCTTCACCTCCACCTTTTCACTTTTCTCTGTTCCAGCCATGGCAGCTTTTCTGCCCATGAAATAAATACTTTCCTCATTCCTGTTTCTCTTTCTAAACTTTGCTGTTCCTCTTTCTTAGCCTTCCCCAAAGTAGTACTGAACAGCTTATGCCCATGCTTCATTCAGATCTCTAAACAAATTAAGTCCTACTGATAGCTTTATTCTGATAGAGCTAAAGAACAGTCACCCATTTTCAGTCGCTATTTTGTTCCGTGTCTGTTGTTACATTATTTTCTTCATTGCCTTTCTCAATATTTGGAATGTCTGTTTGTGTTTGTTTGCTTCATGTTTAGCCCTCTACTAGAATATAAGCTCAGTATGACAAGGCATTCTCTCACCTTTCCCTGCTATACGGGCCCTCAGAGGGTGCCTAGCCAACCTAAACGCTGAGTGAAAGTTTAACTTAATGAATCTTGATTTTTCTGATAGCCCTTCTCTCCATGACATTCTCACCCACCTTTGACTCAAATGAGGAAAAGCATAATGCTGCTTCCTTCCATTTGGAAATTTAAATTAATTTCACATTTTCTTAAATTCCGAGTTCTCATTTTGTAAATGTAATTTTCTTGGTCATAAAATATTTCAAATATTTTGGTATATCCACAGGACTTTTAGTTCCTTCATTGTTTATGAGACTCTAAATTATTTTAAATATTTATATAATGAACTTTTTTCACATTTTCTGAATGAATCTATTCTCTAAGAAGTATTACTAGGAATAGGTCTCACACTTTTTCTCTTTTTTTTAAATCCAAGAGCAAATGTTATGTAGTTACTCACAAACATCTTTAGAAACCTTTCTGAAATAATTAAAATATAAATTTCACATTCTAATAGACAAATCTCTAAAATTTTAAATATAGATTGTTTTTACTGAGTTTTGTACCTGATTCAAAATTTATATAGTTAGTGTGATTTCAGTGTGACTTTTCTTACCCATCCACTTTTTGCAACTTCCATAATACATTCCTCAGAGCATTACACAGGGAAACAATTTTCCTTAGCCCACAGATTTAACATTTATTATGTTTAAATCTTCTGAAGTTTTTTGGTATAGATCTGTCCTTTGTATTCATTTGTCTCACTGCAGCGACAAAGAGCTAGAGCAGCAGAAAGAAATACAGAGGAAGGAAAGGAAGAAGAAAGAAAGTGCTAGGCTTAGAAATCTTTTTCCTCTTCCCTCCTGGGCACAAAGGAGAACCTTTTCATGACCAATTTTCTAAGACTTCATTTTTCTTTTCATTTTAACTTCACTGACTAAGGGTGGGAAGCATGGATTATCTGAGTAAAGAAGAAGTAAAAATAGTGCTAAACTATCCACTCTTCTTGAGAAGCCTGAGGCTTGGTATATGTTTTAAAAAGTCATCAAACTGTCCCATCCATAGAGCTTCTTTTGAAAGAGATGGGAGCCCTTGCTGCAAATGTCTGTATTGAGCAGGATACTTTTTATAAGACAAATAGTCATGTAGTACATATAGTGTAATGCCACCTTTTCTATGGCAGTTAATTTATAAAGAAGTTAAAAAATAGTATTTCTCTTAAGAACTAAAATTGTAAAAAGATCAGTAAAATACATCAAGAAAATAAAGCATTTTTAAATGCATTTGGTATTATTTTAATTAACAAATGCAAGCCATGCTATCTTAAATTCAAACTCCTTCTTTTGGCTCAATGTCAGTCTTGAATATTCCTATGGCTTAAGGAGATGCTTATTTTCTGGGCTTGTGCTACAGGCAGCAAAGAGAATACTGACTTACTGTGGATTTATGAAGAAAGTCTATGAAATTTTATTTTATCTTACTTAAAGTGAGAGTCAGGGAATTCATCCCACTGGATGGTAGTAACAGCTTTTTATTACATCAGAGTTCGTAGTAGCTCACAGAGAAAAAAATGGCCTTCGATGGTATGTAACTTCACGACCTAAATGAAATAAGATGGATGATCCTCCCCTGGGTGATTTTTAATAATGTTTTAAAAAATAGCAGAGAGAGAAAGAAAGTACTGGTGGAACTCATCACATGTTAGTGAGGAGCCACTGGTGCTGTCAAACTGAGATGGGGTAAGAATGACCAAGAACTGCAACTTTAGGCAATTCACAAAATGCCCATCTCTAATTTAAACTGGTTAATATTCCTCCTTCAATTATATTTCTAGAAAGTTGACTATTACAGCACAAAACATCATTACAGGAATGTCTGAGGAATGAGTCATTCTAAATAACTAAACACAGTTAAAGTTTTGCAATGTGTAGCATCTATAACTATTTTTTGTTTTAATCTTGACATAAATGTTATTTTGTTAACCAGGGAAGGACTGTGGTCCTGCAGTAGGATTTCTCCACTTTGTGGCATTGCGCTCAATATCTAGAAATTACTTCTTTTCATATCTATGTGACGCCCAATTGGGTTGATGTCTCTGTCCCTCAGGATTACAACTCTATTTCCTTCTCCCCTCCTTCACACTGAGCAGGTGCTCAATATCCTCTGTGAGAGGAATCAGCAGCAGTGCCCTTACCACTCCAAATGTAGAATCTTGGAAAGATTCACTCAATGAGGCATCAAATGTATCATTATGAACATTCACTATTGAGCTGGAGTCTAACACAATGATTCCATGAAGATAGTAAGACCATTTGCCTCCATATTAAATGGTCCCAAATGCTACGGGGTTTTAAATTCCTTGTGCAAGGTTTGGAGCTTTATCTATTTCTAATCTGCTAGGGGAAATAGACAATTATACTTTTGTTTTCCAGCTGCCTTGGCATCATAATGGATTTTCAGTGAAAAATCCCAGGAGCAAAAAGTGCCCAGTGAGTACAAATAGGAATTTTAATGAAAAGTTTTTGTGAACTCAGTCCTGGCAACCTAGGTTACCTCATTCTCTCTTTTAGATCAGTTTTTGTTTCTCAATTATGTATCAGAATGAGGTTGCTGACCACATATATGAAATCTTATTTTTTTCAACTCCTAACTACTTTTATAGTTATACATTTACAAATTCACAGAAATTGAGTCTCTTAGTAGGTAAAGGTTTTCTGCAATTTATGTATTCCATATGCTTATAAACTACTGTAACAAAAGGCACATTATAGCATAACACAGTTAGGATCCAAAGCAGTATCACAGCTGGGCAGTCTCTTGATGGGACTGAAAGAAGTCTAATATTTCTAAAGTATTTAAAACTCCATAGATAAAATTTTTGGTAAAAATGCTGGGATTTCAGTGCTATATTTTAAGTTCAAAATATTACTACTTGTAACATTGTACATTTTAAGTCTCTTAATAGTTTTCATATGTTTTCTAATTTCATCTTCATAATGATTATTCATGAATACAGATTATTGTGAGGTCAATTAATCTGTAATATTAAACTCTCAAATTTCATTTGGCTCTAAAACTGGCTGCATAAATTCTCTTATCCTACATATTATTAATTTCTTGTGTAAATGTCAGAGCCAGTGAAAAATAAACTCACATTCTTACCACATGGTATAAAGGAAGGAATGTAAACCAGTATCATTAGTGCAGACAGTATTTGTGGTAAGCATTACAAATACTGAGAATGTTTTACAAGTTAGAAGAAAAGGGTTTTTGTTTTCTTTATGGTCCGCTTTTGACTATTCTGAGTTATTTTAGGCTTTATTAAAATAAATCAGTTCTATAGTTAAGAAAATTTCAATTAGTATTTGTTCTATGAATTTGACCTTATTTATGGAAGACTTATATTAAAGAACTGAACCCATAAATATTTGTTTTTAAAACAATTATTTCATTTTTTAAAGAATAGAAACTAAGTTGCAAAAGTAATGGAGCTTGTATTTCTTAATTTTTAATATGAAATTGACCTATAACAGGTAGCTAGCATCTCAGACGTCAGACATGTCTTAATTATAATTTAAAATTTTTCATTATACAAATTAGTCTAGAAATGTGAATGTAACTTGAAGACTTATAAAGTTGTCTTTCCCCCTCACACACACATTAACTTTTAATTATTCCTCCTTTACTTTCATTACCATAGTAAAACATAGTAGTATAAAAGGAATCTCAGCATGCAGGGTTATATTTTTTACCTGAAGATAATCTATCAACTATTACCTGATGCGATACAAAATCACTGAAAAAAACTGTGGAATTTTAGATGAAGCTTATGAGAAAATGGAATGAATACATAAGGACACAAACAGGTAAAATCAGTTGCTAAGCCATACTGTACTAATGGCCATCTGGTGTGTGACTTAAGAGGAACCTCTCGAATTACAAAGTAATTTCAGAGAGGAATAGAGGACTAAGAAAATGGATCTATTGTGTGCCTTAACATAAAGAGCTTCTCTGGCCTTTTTAGAAAAAAAAAAGTGCACATTTCTAAAACATTCCGTCTTATGTAGAGCAAGGGAACATCCTAAAAGAGTTTGTAATTCTTAAGAAAGTAAGAAGAGAAGAATCACATCAAGTTCTTCTAAACATGTTTTACATGTTCTCTACAATACCATACAGGGAAAATGAGTGAGAGTCTGCAAGATTTGAACCCCAAAGAGAACAAGCCAGAACAAAAGGAAGCAAGCAGAAGCCTAAAGATCAGATTTGAGAGTGAAAGAAATTAAAAGTCTCTTATATAAGTTTACTACAGCTGCTGTAACAAACTGATACTTTATGGCTAAAAACAGCACAGACCTATTTTCTTACAGGTCTGCAGTATAGAAGTACAAAATGGGTCTCACTGACCTAAAGTCCTGTATGTGTTGGAAGGACCTGTGTTAGTTTCCTATAGCTACAGACAAAAGTGCCACAAACTGAATGTAAGAAGCAGCAAAATTTCACTGGATGGCAGTTGGGAGTTCTGAAGTCTTTGATCAAGTGTTCACAAGGTTGATGCCCTCTCCTGGCTCCCTGCAAAACATCTGTTGCAACACCTCCCTCCTTAGCTTATAAATGACTGTCTTCTCCCTGTATCCTCACACCATTTTCCTCTGTATTTGTGGCCAATCTCTTTTTTTTTTAATGACATTAGTCATATTCAGTTAGGGTTTACTCAAATGACCTCATGTAAGCTTAATTACTTCAAATACCCTATTTGAAAATAAAGTCACATTCTGAGGTAGTGATACCTACTCTTACAATCCACGATAACCTCATCAGAAGGTCAGTTAGCAACCTTCACTTCATGAACTACTTTAATTCACCCTCTACCTTATAATCACAGCTTCTGGACAGAGGAAGTATCTTTGAGAAAGTCATTATTCAGCCTATCACACTAACTGTGTCCTTTGTCCTTTGTTTTCTCCTTTTTATTTAATTCCAAGTCAGAACAGACCTGTGTATGTGAGGTATGTTGAAGCCTCAGAATATTTACAAAATTGATGAAGTGAGAGTAAAAGAATTAGCTTTTGCAGGTGAAACAACTGTTTGTTTGGGGGTTAAAATATATTTTTATAGATTACAAAGATAGATGTAATATAAATTTGTAAACACAAAATTTTAGGTGATACCTAAATACCTAAAGTATGGACATAAAACAGAATTCCTAAAAGGTTTTTATGTTTATGTCTAAAAAATCAATAATATTGGCAGAATTCTGCAGGGTTAATATTAAACAAATACCAATAACCAATAACAAATGAAGAACCCACTGCATCAAAATATCCTATTTAAAAACCTTATTTTGAAAAGTTTCATTGCTATGTGGAAGAAGATAGCTGTTTTCTCAAACATCAAAACAATGACAAAATCTATAACCAAAATGCAAGGTTCATATAGATCCATTCTGAGAAAAAATAAAATACAAACTATTTTTTTCTAGAAAACAAGTCTAAAATAAACTGCACATTCTGTAAAGTATGTATTCTTATCCATTAGTCACAATGAAAAGTTGTACCTCACCTTTAACAATTTAAGAATAATTTCTAATAATAATTTTACTGCAAGTAAGTCATTAAATAAAATCATGCCAGGGATAGTAGTGCATACCTGTAATTCCAACACTTTTAGAGTCTGAGGCAGAAAGATCATGCAGCTACATAGCAAGGCCCTGTCTCACAAACACAAAACAAAACAAAAGATACACACGGTTTTCAGGACCTGGATGTGTTCTATAAAAACTATGGTGTAGGGTTTGGGTTCAAGAGAAAAAGCAAGAGGAAAAAAAGAAGGAAGGAACACCACTTAACTATGTAGGGTGACAGAATCAGGCATGTATATTGTGGATTTCAAATAATGCTACAAGACAGTGATGAAAGATTTTCCAGTGATGAAACTGAGGCACAGGAAACTCTGATTTATCTAAGGTTAAACCACTTTTGAGGACAGAAATGGAAAATGCTCCACATAATTTTCCCCAAATCAGAGAAAAATACTGTATACTCTTTCAATTTTCTCCTTAATGAAAACAGGTAATTCTAATCATAGCATATATTAAAATTATGTGTCTTGTGTTACAAGGGAGGTGGGGTCTGTAGGGAGGGCAGGGGAATGGGAAAAATGAAAATCAGGACATATCATGTAGAGGTACAAATTATCAATGATGAATGTGATCATAATGTATACCTAAAATGTACCAATGAACTCAATAAAGGGAAAAAAATTTAAATATCTTTTATTACAAATATCCAACTTGAATGTTAATGGCTACATATTGAGCTTCATAGTATCAGACACTGTATTTTTTAAAGAGATACATATCCCTTGTATAAATATTCATTTCCAAAAGTTATCTTTTCATTGTAAAGCTTCCTAAGAATTTCTGCTCTCATTGGTTATTTTCTATTGTTTTGCTCATTTGATTTTCTCAGCAAGTCATCTGCACTAAGGAAATGAACTAAGGAAATTATGGTGTTTACAGGGAGGCTGCTCAGTACCTGGCATACCCTTTTCTGAAACATATTTCAGATACTGTTAATTAGCAATTTAGTACATCTGTGATTAAGGTCCAGGTTAGTCTATTACCTCCTCCATGAAGGGTGACTTTCATAAGTGATATGATATGATTGATCACCATATTAACTTTTTCATTATTAACATTTTTCTTTTTATTTACCACAAATAAAACCTGTATATATGCAATACATAGCTGGGTATTTTAGAATAGGATGATATTTACCACAATCAAACTAATATATCCAGTGTCTTACATAGTTAATTTCCTTTCTTTTGCCTCGTTTCTTTTTAATTTTTAATTTAATCTTTATTGATATATTATGAATACATATCATCATTGCATTCAACATTGAGAGTTTGTACCAGAATATGACATGTCCTCAAGGTACATCCATTTGAGTATGAATGACTCAACTTTATCATTTTTAATGGCAGAGTAATACTCCATTCTATAAAAGAACCACATCTTCTCTATTCAGTCTCCAGTTGATGGGTGTTTTGGTTGTTTCCAAGATTTAGCAATCACCAACTGAGCTGCTATAAACATGGGTGCACATATGTCGCTGTGAAATGAATCTTTTCAATTCCTTTGTGTATATACCTAGCAGAGCAATAGTTGGTTATTTTTTCTGTGTGTGTGTGTGTGTGTGTGTTTTATGTGATGAGGGCATTTGGAATCTACCCTTTTTGCAAATTTCAGGTACAGTATTTTAAACTGGAGTCATATCAGTAAGCGTAAAATCTCCAGAATTTATGCTTCATAACTGAAACTTTCTTGGTCAAAGGGTACAAAGTCTCAGTACTACTTTTGTTTGTTGTATTAGCTGTATAGTAGATCAAAGTCAAAAGTAACTTTTTTGAAAAGTAAGATTTTTCAAAGATGTCAATTTTAAGTTGAAAACTATAACCAGGACATTCTTATAACATAACAATGGAATTTTTCTGAAATTTTACAAATTAGTCTTAACAAGTAACTCCTGAAATAGTGATGATTATATAAATGTATTTTATTATACAGCAAAGAACTCTTTGCTGAGTTACAATACAAGATCAGATGTTCTAGGTTATGAATGAATTTTCACAAGAAATATTCTTTAGGAAAGATGATCTCTTACACTTGGGTTTTCTAGGCTTAAGAAAGGGTGTGGGTAGGATAAGTAACCTGCAGTTAACCTGCTACTTTTGTGCACTTTCTATTAACCAAAGTGCTCTGAATTGTAACTGACGAGGTGAAGCTTTGGCAAAATATTTCTTCATTAATGCTAGTTGACTTGCTTTCCATTTTGTTACCTATTCAAAAAAATTAACTGATGATAACAAAATTGTATTTGTCCTGACTTGTATCATGTCACAGGAGTTGTATAATGAACCACTACCATCTTCTCTGGGACTCTTTATATTATTGAAATGTGGTTTATACTGAAAGGAGGAGCCTGGGCCAGGGAAATAAGGTCATACAAGTTTTGTAATCTGTTTATATCCACAAATATAAATGCATGCATTACCTTAGAAGGAGGAAAAAAAACTTAATAGAACTAAAGAGAAAAATGAGGTATTTTCTTTCCAAAAATATCCATGCCCTATGTGTCATCAATAATGATTGACAGCTGCCCAGAGGGTGTAGGCTCAAGAAAGGCTAATAAATGGCCAAAAGAAGCATAGCTCATTAAGACTTTTTATATCCTACAGCCACATCTGTGACAAATATGATTATCAGCCTTACATTTTCCAAACAGTCTCCCTTCTTTCATTACAGTACAGGAGCACACAAAGTGCAAGTCAGCATCTCTTATAGGTGATTCCAGAAGAGAACTGCTCCCTGGGAATAGCAGGTTACCCAGAAATGTACTGACTCCAAGAACAACGAACAACACTTCAAGTGCAGTCATTCCCTCCTCATAGTTGAAAGTCATGTCCTTAAAAATTCCTCTGGGAGTAAAATTGCAAGTAGAAAAACTATCACTGTAAAAAAAATAACATTGGAGATTATAGTCAGTAAAGAACTTATGAAAGGCCTTATACTTTTCACTCACAAATGTTCATATAAATATGTGTATCTAAGTAAAGATAATTAACAAAGGTTTTTACGTATTTTAATTTGAAACAATGAGCAGTGTACTACAAATTTTACTTTGTTTCCCAGCTCTCTAAAAATATCTCAAGATTTCTTTTCCCCATAATTTTACTCTTAGATGCTTTATTTTATTGTACACAATACTTATACTAAAACATTTCTACTGAGCCATTCTAATGTTCAGTTCGTTTCTAATTTGATAACGGCTTCACAGTAAAAGATAACTCTTTTATAATAAAATTAATATGTATGTATTCTATTGTTTATAAATCCTCAAAAAGACTCTAAGACAATTTATTCAGATGACTCTTAGAGAGTCATCTGCACCCTGGTGAACTTTTTTTCCTAGTAATGGGGATTGAACCCAAAACCTTCACACCAAGGATGCTCCTCCTTTTTGAAGGACAGTCTAGAGATATTGCCTAGGAGAGACTCTAATATGTGATGCTCCTGCTTCAGCCTCCTCAGTAGCTGGATTATAGGCATGTGCCACTACATACAGTTTACCAAAATAAGAACTTCGAATTTAGACAGGAGGTTAGTGAACTGTGATGCACTGATTGTTCTTGTACAAGCTTGAGTTTTGAAATTTTAAAAATATCAAAAAAAGAATAATACTCAGTGAGTGACATTAAAAATTATATGAAATTAAAATTTCACTGTCAGTAGAGTTTTACTGGGACCACTCATGCTCACTCATTTATAGATTGTCTGTGGCTTCTTTTGTGACATTAATTGCAGAGTTGAATAGTTGTGAACAAGACCGAATGGTCCACAAAACCTAAAAGCTTTTACTATCTCACCTATCATAGAAAAAGTTTGCAGACCCCTGACTTACATTAAAAACATGACCGAATACATCACATCATTTATTCACAATTCTATCCATATAATCCCATGACCAAGGGTATTGCATCAACAATCTCTCACTGATGTAATTCTAAGGCAGAATTTACTCAGTGGTGTTTCTTCCCCAAATTCAATTTATCTGTCTTTGCTTTAGAGTTTATTGTGTTATTTTATGTCATTTTAATTCTCTGTAATAGGAATGCATTTAATATGCAAAAAAATCTATACATGGGGCCAGAGATTCAGATCAGTGGTTTCAGCACCTGTCTTCAAGCACAAGGGCCCGGGTTCGATCCCCGGTAGCCACATACAACAATACTGGGCATGAAGACTCACGCCAACCAGCAATCAATACCACATACCACAGTGCCAGGCATGGTGGCTCATGCCTGTAATGCCAGCACTCAAGAGGCAGAGGAAGGAGGATTGCTGTGAGTTTGAGGCTGAGCTCAGGACCAGCCTGAATTACAAAGCAAGACACTATCTAAAAAAATAAAATCTATACATTACTGGGTCTCACAAAATATTTTCACTTTAATCTCATTATTTTGCATACTGAACTGTGAATTAGTCTTCATTAATTCTCCCACTGATTCTCAGACCCTCAAGAGCTTCCTGTGAAGACCCTTCAGGACTGCTGCTCTGCTCCTAACTCCTTGCACAAAACCACTGACCAGATGTGCCCTCTGTGGCAGCTTCTATTGATGCCCACTCTGATTTTGAGTTGTTTCTTACTCAGTAGGAAACACAGTATAGAAAAAGTATGAAGAGTCTTCAATGAAGGCTCAGGGATGACAATATAAACTGTATACTTGATGTGGAGAAACTGTCCTGTTCAGTCCAAGGCTCAAATCATCTCTTCTTCCACACCTGAGATTATCCTACTCTGCAGACATACACTCTGCTCCAGAGAAACTACATTTTCAAAGGCTAGGGAAAGATTTGCCACCATGCTAAGAAAATCATAGTCCAAGTTTTCAAAACAATTTTGCCCCATTGTGAATTGTCTTCACTCTCCATCACAATCTTTTTCTCTAAGATGAAGTGAGAAGAAAATCAAGTATGCTCTTCTCTCTGCATCCTTTTATTACTCGTGATTCTGCCTGAAGCAACCAAAAAATTCAGGCATAGATCAATCTGCATTCAAGTTTAGAGTGCATGCGATGGGAGTGGAGGATTTGCCATCTTTATAAAAGTCATGCCCCCATCTCTGTTACCTAATATAGCTTGGAACACCTCCATAAAGAGAATCTTTATTGAGTTTTCTCATTGTCAACACCCCCTGAGATCAGTGGGTGGGAGTTTCCTTTATATCTTCATAACTAATAATATCTACAGTGGGACTCCCTCAAGAATAATATATATATATATATATATATATATATATATATATATATATATATATATTCTGCCCAAGATAGGAGAAATCCCTATTACTCTGTAAAAGTTAATTTATCTACCCAAAAATCCATAGAATTTTAATTCTAGTCCTTTGGATAGAAACTATAATTAAAATTACTAGCATTTACAAATATACAAAAAAGCATATTTGTGTAAAATTTAAATAATATAATTGCACTTCTTGTTGGAGAGGAATACTTTTATATCCTGTGTTTTTATTTTTAAAAATAGCAAAAGAAGATTAAGGAGAATTTTACATTAATTTCTCTACTCATCCTTTATAAATCCATGCAAAATCTTCTGTTTAAACCATTTTAGATTCTTGTGCACTTGAACACTTTGGATTCGACTTATCTGTTAAAGACTTAATTATACTCTCTTAGTTTCAGATGTAGTTCACTAAGCATATATCCACACAAAACAAGCCCAACCAAAACACAAGTTTATATATTTTGCAAACACTTCTACATATTCCTGCTCTATCCACTCTGTACATAACTGCTTATTTCATTCCATGTCAATTCTGACCAAATAAAAACCAATTTAGGAATCTTTAGTAATAACTGCACACAAAAGTTCTTCAAGTATGGACTGCTCTAAAGACAGCAAAAAGATTAATTAAAAATGGTTGAGATGATAATGTGAGAGATATCATCTAATTTACTAATTCTGACTCCTACTCATTAGAGAAGATAAGAAACTTGTTTCAATGTTAAAATACTTTGTCTGGAGTCCTCCAAACTAGGTCATACTGGTCTAGCCATTTCCTAGCACTGGAACTTGATTCAACAATGGCTAATACTTTTTAATATTTGTCTTTGGTTACTGAAGATCACACAGTTCTAGTACAGGGTCTCATTGATGTTAACAAAGTTCTTTCTTTCTTGTAACTACTGAAGAACTTCATGCAGCGAGAACTCTGAAAAGTTCATGTTTCTATTGCTCCCCCCAAAAATTTCTGCTGCATTTAAAATGTCTCAGAGTATTTCTTCCTCTTTCTCAGTAAGCAGACCTGTTTTTCAAGTATCTCCTGTGGAGCTATGATTTTAACTTATTTATAAGATCTTTTTATCCAACCTGTGTGTTCTTCCAAAATGTAATAGCCCCCAAAGACAAGGAACGAGGGAGATAATAGAAACAGATGTGAATAGAGGCACAGAATTGGTTGTATACAGAAGGAAAGTCAGAGGAGACAGTGAAGTAAACTTAAAGAGTCTCCTGGCATTTCATCATTAAGAGGAAGGAACTGTGTTAGATAGACTAGATACAGACAAGTCTATTTCTCATAACAGAAAGCAAAGGAGCCCTGCTCAATGAGATCATTCGAGCACACAATTTCCTCCTACCTCGGAACACTTAGATTTGACACACTCAAAGCTGAGTTTACCTTCATACGCTTTTTACAGGCTATGGTTTTCACTGGTAAAATAGGCAAAGGATGTCTGAGCCAAATCATTTCCTTCTTGGAAATCATAATGATATATTTGGGAGCATTTTTTCACATCTAGCCACAAAAGATTCTGGTAAGTGTAGTCCCTAATGGGCAAGCAGTGGTCACATCGGGAACACGTACACTGAAATTCTAGTGAGAAAACACACCTAGACAAACTCCATCACAGTGGAACCAGGAGAGATCAATCCTGGAAAATAACTGTTGTAATATAGCTGAAATGTTAAGAGTTGGCCACATTCTATTTTTATACTACTTCTTCTCACATACAGTATCATAATTCCAGAGAACTCAATCCCATTTAAAGTTTTGGTTCAGCATCATTGTTGATTCTTTGGTGACTTCATCACAGTATCTATTTCCTGAAATTCAAATTAGCTAAAATTAATATTGTTCCTCATGTTCCAATAAGTGTACAAATAACCTCTTTTAATTATAAGGAGAAAATCTAGCTATCACTAACTCAGAATCAGGCACTGCTCCCTCAGGAGCCAATTTAAGCACTACACGTCCTTCAATATTTCCATTTATTTGCTTTTTCACACTGTGGATCCAAGCATGAAGGAAGAAACTATGAATTGGATCTATATTACTGTTCACTCCAGTGATCTGTACATATTAAACCACTAACTCTTTTCCTAAGTAGGTAGAGTTAATGTCCAAAGAAGAAATGACTTATTTACTTCACATGTTTGAAATGTTAGGCATTCTTTAAAGACATGCCTTCCCATGTCCCTTCTGCCAAATTGAAAATGTCTTTGGGGGATTCAGTTATTTCTTTGATGCCTTGTCTTCTCTGCAGGTTCTCAATAGCCAACAGATTTTTGTTTATATTAGAAAAGACTAAATATGAAATAGGTTGTTCACTACTGGTCCCTTCTACAAGAATCAGATTAAATACTGTATGGGCACTTAAAATTTAATTAAACTTATAACTCTGAAGCTCTACAGTCATGAAATTAAGACTCAAGGGGTTTATTTTATAAATTCCAGTCTAAGACTGACTTGATGGAAGAAGACTGATTCCCATGTCAAAGATGAGTAGAGAGAGAAAAGTTTCCTTTATTTGGCATTTTTTTTCAATTCAGGCCTCAATGGATGAATGAGGACATGCCACCACACAAAGAGGATCATCTGCTCTACTCAGTATGCTGATTCAAATGTTAATCTCATCTACAAGCACCCTCACAGACAGGCGCTGAACAAGATTCGACCAAATGGATAGGTACTTCTTGGCTCACTCACACTGTTATATAAATGAGCCAAACTGATGACTGTCTTTATTTTCTTTAGTAAAACCTTTCTACCAAAAATATTAGGTAAAGAATAAGAAAAAGTTCTGCTTTTAAAAATCTAAAGGACTGGTATTTGGCACTTAGGCTTAGGTGTGACTTGGAATGTATTTTAAGGAAACAACTGCACTCCAAGCAGAATTAATACAAGACACTCAGGACTACTTGCCAGAAATAGAATATTTGCTGCAAATAGTTAGTGAGCAAGAGCATGTGGTAATTTAAAATGATCTTGTGACAAATTGGATGATGCCCTTTTTCTCCCCTCTTAGTAGTTTTTCCATCATATTAAAAAAACTTTCTGAGATACCTAGATAAATAGGATATAAAATTAAAACTTTTTAAAATTTGCAATTAGATTTTCCTACTGTTATCCAAGCTGCAAGCATTAGGTATCCTTGAAATAATGCATAAAAATGGTAGTGACTCAGATAGTAAACATAGACCACAATTAGTTTAGATAATTCCAGAAGAAGAATGGATCTTTTTCTTTCTAACTGGATATTTAAATTCATCCAGTAAGCCTAAGAGTCAAGCAATTTCTGTTTAAGTTGTGCTGTCCACATATCATTTCAACAGCCTTGAGGGATTAGTATTCTGCTTTAAAAATTTTTTTTAGAGGGCTGGGGATTTAGCTCAGTAGTTCCGGTGCCTGTCTTGCAAGCACAAGGACCAGGGTTCGATCCCCCAGTAACCACATACAACTCACCCCCAGAAGCAATCAGTACCACATACCACAGTGCAGGGCGTGATGGCTCACACCTGTGATCCCGGCACTCGGGAGGCAGAGGCAGGAGAATTGCTGTGATGTGAGTTTGAGGCTGAGCTCAGTGCCAGCCTGAACTACAAAGCGAGATCCTGTCTCAAAAAAAAAAAAAAAAAAAAAAATTTTTTTAGAACTCTTTGGGAAACAGTAATGTAAAAATGTTAATGGTTTTATCAAGAACACCAAATCTCAAAACATTGACAGAAGAGTGCTTTCATAGTGGTGCACTGGCTTCCTAGAGGCAAGATACAGGATAAATAACCTTAGCAACTTTTTGTGTTCTTGAGACTCATAGGATACATTGTATTAAGAATAAAGACAAACCTATAAAGTACCTATAACGTATTCCCTAGGACAACCTCAATATGCCCTTTCCAATCTGTTTCTCAGTGGTAAGTGGGCAAAGGAAGTCTGTACCAAATCACACAGAATCATATGTCAAAATTGATAATTTTTGATAGATAAGATAGTTCTATTATGAATCCCAAAGTCATCCAGATGTTAGTGAGCATTAAGTAGCTGAAAGAACATCAGTAGATAGCCTGCTTTCAAAACTGTGGACTTGAAATCTATCTTTTCCTCCCTCATCAAGTCTCCTGGTGCATAAAATGGTGATTGCTGCTGGTGTGTTAACATCTGGTGACTGACTCCAGTGGTTTCACATAAAAAGAGAACTATTATTATTTAGAGGGCTGCCAGGGAGGGAGAAAACAGGAGTCTTCAATGATTTAATTTAGTCTTAAACATTGTGAACCATTCAAAGTTAGACTTCAGGCTTTCTATCTAATCTTCCATTAGCAACTTGACCAAAGCAGTGAGCAAAGTGTTTTCAAGGACTGTCAGATTGTAGTTGGTGTAGGCAAAGGATCCTTGTCAGGGTCAGAAATGCAGGCAGACAAGTGGATGTTTATTTAGATCATCTGTTCTGACAACACTGTCAATTTGCACTTGCCACAACTGTGGGTTAAGGGAAGTACTGAAAGTGACTGCAGGCAAATACAACCCCTGAAGGGGGCTTGTGGGCAGGAAACCCATTGTTCTCATCAAAAGTCTGCTTGGATTTATCCATAGTTAACTTTGAGCTTGCAAAACTTAAAGAGAAATCAAAATGTAGTTCAGAACTGGAAATAAAAATGAAATAATTATGACAATATCCCCCATGTGTGATAAAAGGGGAAAGGAGAGATCTCAACTACAAATGTATTTATAAATGCCATAACAAAATTAAGTAAGAAAAACAGCATCAGATAGACGATGTGAGGAAAAGATACCAAGGTATGAGTTACTTTTTAGTTACTGCTCACAAAAGTAGAAATTAAAGTTAGTTCACATCTGGTTTTCAATCTATATGGGATAATTAACTTTACAAAGTCTTATAAATCTGATTGTGGAAAAATAAAAGGAGAATGGAGGAGGAAAAGGGAAATTGAGATGTGCTTTGTACATGAAGTGATCCCTTACTCTGAATATCATCATTATGCACTGCAAATATGTGCTAGTGAAAGTCAAGAAAGTTCAATGAAGAGAGATAATAGGAAAAAAGAATTAACAAAAATCAAGATCAAGACTCAGACAAAACATCAAGACAGAAGTATTTCTTGGTCAGTTGGCAGCATATATTGCTAAATAAGATAAATGGGTTATGATTTTAAAAAGTAATTATTCGGTAGGAAGGATGCAGCCATCCCTCCCCTTACAGTGATGAGCAATGTGTTTATTATAAAATGCTAATTAGCTTTTAAAATTATTAATGTAATTATTTTGATGTAAGGACATAATCTGATAGCCCCTGAGGACAGGAATATTTCTCATTTTAAAGAAGCAGGCATCAAGCACTTTTTTGCTTACCTATTTGCTTATTTTAAAATAAATCACTCTAAAAGAAAAAAAGGAAATATCATCAAGCTGTCAGTCATTCAGAAGGGACAAAGATGGCTGGAGCTAAAATAAGAACTTCTGACACTGTGATCATAAGTAATGCATTATTTTTAGTTCTAACAAGAGCAGATCATAGACTTGCAGTTATGTGCTGTAAACGCTTCATTTAATCTCTGATGGGGCATTTTACTTGGAGTTCTGTCTGGAAGAATCATTTGGACAAGGAATAAAATGAAAAAAAATAGTGATGCTAATTATCTAAATAATTGGAGTGGAGATATATATATATATATTTTTTTTTTTTTTTTTCCCCCCACAGGGTCTGGCTTTGCAGTTCAGGCTGGTCCTGAACTTAGCCATCCCCCTGTCTTTGTCTCCTGAGTACTGGAATTATAAGCATGAGCCACCACGCGTGTCAGTCACCCCACCAGACACTGTTTATGTGGTTACCGGGGATCAAACCTGGGACCTTGTGCTTGTGAAGCAGGGGCCGGAACCACTGAGCTAAATGCTCAGCCCTTATTTATATTTCTTATAGGACACCAAAGTTCTGTGTCCTGAAGGTAATACTCCTACCCTGACCTGACTATCAAACATGAGGAATCACTCTAATTGCCTGGAATGATCTGGCTACAAAAAATTAGAAATTCACCAATCATGCTACAGGAAATTCTGGATACTTTCAACACATACAACAGGGAGAATATATACTAGGAAGGCAATTCAAAAATGTGTGATACACATGACAATCTAGCTTCAACAAAAATACCATTCAAGTTACTTATCAAAAACCTACAGAATCTCAGTAAAGATAACTAAGTAGCAGGCCTTCAGTTTCAGATAGCTAAGCATTTCTTTTTGAATGTCTTTCAGATTCATAACATTCAAAATGTTTACAACTTACTTTCTCATTCTAGAGTTGTTCTGTCTCTCTTATTTCACATCTCAAGGTATTTGATATCTGTCACCATCCCAAACTGGAAACCTCAAAGCCATTCTTAACCCTTCTTCTCTACTACTTCCTCTTATGGTCCTGACTTCTGTTATTTCCATATCCAGAATGTGTCTGGATTTATCTCTTATTCATCATTCTTATTTCCTTGCCCTAATCTATATTGCAACCATTCCAGTTCAGTTTCTTGCCGGGGTCTCACCGCTGGGTATGGCGGTGTCAGCCGGGCAGAGCAATGGGGTGACCGAGCCGAGGGACTTAGGATGAGAAATAAGTAAAGACAGGACAGCGAGACTTGGAAGGGTTCAACAGTCAATACCGAATGAACGCCACGTTTATTTAACAGCCTTCTTTTATACATTTCTTTAGTACTATCCTTGAGCCGCCCTTGA
>PVIR01004077.1:59584-82330 GCA_004026965.1 Petromus typicus
TTTAACCTGGAATAAGGGTGTGTCAAGGTTCTTAGTTTAATCTGAAATGAGGGTGTGTCAAGGTTCTTAGTTTAACCTAGAAAGGACAGTAGTTATCCTTGAGTAAAGTAGACAATGTCAGGCTCTGATCCAGAAATCAGGCCAACTTTTTCTCTCCTGCATGGGCAGCCATGACACTGTAGGAAACGGCTCCCAACAGTTTCTGAACTCCACATACATCCTGTTTTAACCCATCATCTCAATGCTATTAGAATTATAAATATCTCTGAATGATTAAAATACCCTTTCAGAAAAAAATTTCATACTCAATATAAAGCTTCGGACCACTTATTCCCTGATACTGCACTTCAAAACACTTTAAATTCAATGCAATCATCAGATTAACAATAAACAAGATGACTTGAATTGAAAAATGTTTGCTAAAGAAAACAGAGCAATACCTAAAGTAAATCAGTACATTTAAAAAAAATAAGGACTTTGGAATTAATAAGACTTGGACTGAATTTGGTTTATTGGTGAGTGAAAGCCTGGCAACTTCCATTAGAGCTCTGGTTTCTTTATTAACATGGGGAGTATAGTCCCCACTTTGCAGTTCTCAATGGTTTTAAATAAAGAACAGTTAAATGAGGTAAAAAAGCAAACATCGAGTACAGAATGAGTAGACACCTAACTCATGATTGCAATTATTGTTCTTTATACTAGACTTGTCCAAAATGCTGGGGTTTTTCCTTGAACCCAAACCAAGCCTACTGCAGAATTCATAACCGATAATGATACACAACTTTTAACAAGCTTTCTTATTCTGATTTCTAGGCCCAAATTTAATACATAACAGTAAACTGAGAAACAGGATGGAAAAAATGATAAGAAATACTAGATAGCAGCAGGGAAAGTTAAGGAGACATGCTAAAGAACTCAAAATGCTCATTAAGGCACACAATCTTCACCAGCCCAGAAAGACCTACCATGTGGTATACAAATAGAGTGTAGTGTAAGAGCACAGATCAGTGAACTCTGGCTGCATAGGTTTGATTTCCAGCTCTCTGGTAGCTAGATTATAGTCAGGCAGGGGTTTCTCACTCTGGGCCTTAGTTTCCTCTCTGTAAAATGAACACAATGATTGTACCCATGGCATGAAAGCAAGTAAATGATTTTCTTACTGAGAAACACAGAACAAGGTGTGGGCCATTGTGATTGAGGACAGAAGTACCTATTTTCAATACTATAATACAAGATTGTGTTTAATTGAAAGACTATATAAAATTTATTAATGTTCTATTTACTATGTTTCAAAGAGAAATGTCAATATCTTTAAGAATGACTTCAATCAGAAACATTACATTCTTTAAAAAATCTAGTATTTATGGTAGAAAATTTCAGTTATCTGAAATTCTACCAAGAGTAACTAAAAGATGAGATATTACATTTAGATTATGAATGTATAAGATGATGTTATTTTCAGTACATTCAAAGACCGTCTCCCCAGATGCCTTCAGGATTTAAAAAAGAAATGAGCTCTTTTGAAAAGATTTCCTGAGCACAGCTCTGGTGGCTTACCTGGGGCAGGACCTGGAGCAACCGCTCCAACAGGAAAGAGTTGGGTATGATTCCAATGTGTCCAAGTGATATAAAGAGCTCAAGTTTGCAGTACATGAGATTGCCAGACCTCGGAAGGACTTCCCTAACTTAGATATAAGTCTGTTCCAGAACATATGTTCCAGAACATATTTTTTTTTTCTGTTTTCAGAAAAGAAACTACAAAACACATCTACTCTTTCTTTGAGAAAAACAAGAGGCAGTGTTACTTCTAATTTTTAAAAAGATAGGTAAAGATGACTAAAGAAACAGGTAAATACACTGTGTCAGGCCACTAAGTACTTTCACTTTAGAAATTTTTTTCAAAATAGTACATTGTTCAGAAATATGCTCAATTTTCAACACCAAGGCAGAATTAAATTATTTTTCATCATAATTCATAACTTTATTTATTGTATCACATCAGGAGAAATAAAATTAAAATTACATGAATTAATGGTTCTGATTCAGTCTAACTGTAACCAAAAGTTGATACAGACTTCAGTCTTTCAAACTTTGAAATGAAATTTCTGAAAAAGAATAGACATGCCAGCCCTATGTCAAAATACATAGCTTGTGTGCCCTCTCATGGCATCTTTTCTCCTTTAGCTACTTCCAATCATCACAGAAACTCTAAACAAAGGGATGTCTAGCCCCGTGGCCAAAAGGATTGGCTGACAAGATCTTTCAACTGCCTTTGGGAACACTAAATAAAAATCTGGCTGTTAATTCAATGAGATACTGACTTTATTTTCTAACAGCATCTAGGGGATTCTCTTAGCCTTTGGGCCTTAACCCCAAGTAATAACCAATCTTGGAGACTCATAATCTCCCGCTGAAGATTTATTAAAACTCTCATATTGGTACTTACATTTTAAAATGTACTACAAACAAATCAACTTTGACAGCATATAAAAATAGCAATCCACTGCAGTCAAGTACTTAATCTATCAATAATAGACTCTAGTACCAGACAAAAATAAATCCAGTATGATTAGTTCAATAAATACTAAAAAGCCTTTCATGAAATCCTCACCTTTCCACAAGGAAGATAAAAATGATAGGCAACACTGATTAAATACCTCTTAGGTATGCCAGAACCTAATCTAAGTAGTTTACATACATTATCTCCCTTAACAACTCATTGACATTGTCAAGCAAATAGCCTCATAGACTCTAATAATTAAAAAGTAAAGATACTAAGGCACTTGCCAATCTTGTTATTTCTGAAACTTGTTTTAATACATCACAATAGGCTAGTTTTACTCCCAGTAAAAAAAGGAATAAAATGTAACAGTATATTTTGTATACCTTAAGTCAACAGCCAGTGTCTATTAACGGCAAACAAGAAATCATTGTTTACTTTCACCATTATTATTTGAGATTACTGTGTGCTCTTATCAATGCAATAAAACCGAAACAAAAGATTTAAATATAAAAATTAATAACATAAGCCACAGTACACATAAATATCTACTTAGATTAGGAAGAGATTTTCTTTTATTGAAAGAGTTAAATTTTCTAAGCATAAAAATATGAAAAGGAATATATGTGTGATATGTTCTGGTACAATCAAAACAAAAGCAGAAACCAATAATAAAAAATAAAATTTTAATAAAAACAGTAGACCATACTGTAGAAAAACAATAAAAACACACACCCAAAATCATAACTGTATAGTAGATATAAAAAAGAACTGAAAGACACTAGGAAGTTCTAAAGAAAACAGAAGTAGATAAATAAAGGGTATTATACTTATCAAGGAGGTAATATTTATAAAAATTATCAAATTCACTAGTAATCTTAGTATCATTTTACATATATAGTATTTTTCAGAGCTATCAAAATAGTAAACATTTAATAGATGATATTCAATAATTTAAAGGATGTACAGTATTGGAACAATTGTTTGTAGAAGAGTAACATCTCTAACTTCTCTGTTCAGAAAATTATCAACAAGTATAAAAATTCTCAGGTATTTCATATTGCTTTCTATGCACTACTCAATATTTTGCTACAAAAGTTTTATGTTGACTGACATCTAATCCCCAGTGTGAGGATATCTGGAGGTGGGGCTTATCAGGTGCTCACATGATGACAGTAGAGACCCCATGAGTGTCACTAGTTTCATAAGTGCAATTAGCACCCTAAAAAGGCCTCAGACACTTCTGCTACATGAATACTCATCAAGAAGGCACTACCTAAAAACAAGACAATGAATGTTCCAGTATCTTGATCTTGGACTGCCCTACCTCCAGAACTGTGATAAAGAAATTTCTGTTGTTAGTAAGCCACCCAGCCTACGGTATTTTATTACATCAGACAAAATACACCAAGACACCATTTGTTTAAATAATTCCTATAATTGAAAAAAAAAAATTTTTTTTTTTTTTTTGAGACAGGGTCTCACTTTGTCGTTCAGACTGGCCCTGAGCTCAGCCTCCAACTCACATCACAGCAATCTTCCTGCCTCTGCCTCCCAAGTGCTGGGATTACAGACATGAGCCACCATGCCCGGCACTGTGGTATGTGGTACTGGTTGCTGCTGGAGTGAGTCTCCACGTCCAGTATTGTTATGTGGTTACCAGGGATAGAACCCGGGTCCTTGCGCTTGCAAGACAGGCACCGGAACCATTGAGCTATATCCCCGGCCCTATAATTGAAAATTTGAGCAATTTATATAAAATAGTATTCTTAAAGTATTTTACCTAACACTAACAAGATTAGAACTAACTCCTAAACTGTAGTGGAATTATTACCTTTGTTTATCCTTATGCCAGAATATTAAGCTAAATTCTAAAATGTTGTATAGTATTCATTTAATTAAAATTATAATATTTCAATACAGAAATATCAAACTCCAAGTGAAGAAAAGATAAAGTATTTATATATATATAATATACATCAATACAATTCTAATTATGTATCTATATTTTATGAGAAGACAATTTAAAATACATGAAAATGTCAGCAGTAGCTATTTTTGTATGGTACATCTTCATACTTATACATTCATGCATTCTCCAAAACATCTATAAGAATTTGAATAATTTTATACTCTTAAAAATATGATAAATATAAGAGAGTCTAAACTAATGATATACTGTAGGTGAATGATTTGAGACTTATCTTGTCAGCAAGAAACTCCAGGATTGGGGATCTATTTTCATACACACCTCTGTTCAACTTTCTACGAAGAAAAATGCTCCAGTGACATGGTTGACGTTCATTAGAGTAAACTAATGCCAGTGGCCAACACTGTGGCCCTGAGTGCAAGCGCACCTCTTCTGCCATCTCGAGCCTGGCTTTCTCATGTTGCACAGACTGTCAGCTCTGCCAAAAGAAGTAGGAAAGGGAGGAGGGGGAGGCTTAAGGGAGACAATTGCCAGTGCCTGTGTTTAAAGTCTCTGCGGTGCATTCTTCAGTGTAATGATGAAACTGTCACTGAAACATGGTACTTGTTTCCAATCACCCTCAGACCATTAACTGGTGAGAACCTATAGGAGCTTCTTGCTTTCTTGCCTGGGATATGTGTCAATTTGTTCAATTAGATGAATAACTAGTTCTCTCCCATTCTGCAGAGAAAGAATTCATTAAACCTGGCTAAATATCTTGGTAAGAATGCATGTGATTTTCGGAGTTAAGTGCTTTTGCACAATACTTCCTATGCAAGCATGTCCATACTTCAAGAAAACTTGCTCTCTATTCTAAATATCCACAGAATAAGGTATATAAGATAGACACAGACACAAACACATTTGAACCACCTACATTGTAGAGTGAGATTCAGACAGAGACAGAGATTTAACACTTGGAAATCAACAATGCCTACCCAATCAAACAATTTGTTGTTCTTTGTCAGAGGAAACAGTAAAATGAGTCATTTCAAAAGCTAAGCATTGACTGTATTAAAGAAATGATTCTTTTTCATTTTAACTTTTCTGTATTTTCAAAATTTTCTCTGACTGGGTAAATATTACTATTGTAATGGAAAACCTCTTTAAATGGTTTAATGTTCTCTGCTCTTGCAGAAATTAAAACCTGCAAGAAAAACATAGACTTTATAGCTAGTTGTATGATAGTGCAAAGTGCTCCATATAGAGAGCCGCATTCTAGTGTAGCTCCCAAAGGAGGGAAAAGACAAATTCTTTCCAGAAAGGAAGAAGAGTCATGAGGGACAAGTGACCTTCCAGGGGATAAGTGGTTTATTAGTAGAGTGTAAAGGATGAGTAATATTTTTGTCTGAGGAAGAAAACATTCCAAGAGAAAAGTCAGCAGAAGGAAACTTGGATGTGAGAGAAGAGACCATCCTTGGGAAAGGACAATGAGCTAAAGTGATAGCCACTAATGTGGCTGCCCCGGCAGACATTCCTTTCCAGCTCACTGTTTAATCCTGATTAATTTAGGCTACAATTGATTCTTATTTTAATGTGTTCCACATTAAATAAGACTATATGCTTCGTCTGTCTCATCTGAAAGTTGTTTTATAAAGAAAGCTGATTTCAAAATTAAACAGATTTAAAATATTCTCTCAATTCTGTTGATCTGCATTTTATGGATTTCTTTCGAGAAATTATAATGATTCCTCACAGCTCATTATTTCTCAGCAATTTGATTAAAGGTTCTGTAACTTAGTTAACTCAGGTGTAAAACAAAATTTGGAAAACATTTTTATTCAGTTTCATGACATATATGATGATGTGGATCACAATATAAATATATGTAATAGTTTCTGTCAGAAATTCCTTCTGATATTTTAACCAAAGCCTTTAATAAATCAACACAAAGCCATTTTGGGGGAATCATTTGATACCAATAAAATGATGGCTCAAATAAAGAAAATAAGACTGAGACTCCAGTTCTTGTATTTATTAGATAAGAGATTATAGCAAATGTAAGATTTCCCATCTATAAAATGTAAGTGTTCCCATCTGTTAAAAAAAAATTACATTCCTCATTTCACAGAATTATTGAAATCACACTAGACAGTACCTACATAGGTTATGCTATTATTAAAGACCTTAGAGATAATATTGCTAGGTTTCTATATTTTGCTCCAAGAAGTTCCACTCAAGGGCCTCTCACCACCAAGAGGTAGGAAGTTTGGGAACAACATTAAGGACATTTCTGCAGTGTTTAGGATCACTTCTTTCCTATTCCTCCTTTCATCTGGGGGGTTCTATATTATCTATTCTACAAAATGCACTCCAGAAAAAGCTTCCCCATAAAAAATATTCAATAAATTAAAAGAGCTGAGAACCACTTATTTATTCCAATTGCCTCATTTTATAAAACTAAAACCCAGAAAAATCAAATAACGTCTTCAGCATTAGGTAACATAAAGTAGCAAGGCTGGTAATTAGACTTAAACCTTCCACATCTGTACCACTTTATAAAGATAAATAAATATTACATACTAATGTGGAAGTACTAAGAACTGGTACCAGTACATATGGAAGACATTATAATACCTGCCCAGTTACGCAACAATAAAAAACTGTGATTCACTCATTAATTTGTATATTTATTCCATTAATACAAAGTTGCAGATACATGCCAGATGTTCTTCTAAATATTGGTTTTAATACTGTGTAAAATTCAGTGACAAGTTATGAGATCTAAGTTTAACACTGGAAAAAAAACCTGAAATTTTTACTGAAATGGAGGAACAATTAGTAAAGTATTATAATTTTGGTTACTGCCCCTGAAAAAAGTAGTTCTTCACTTTCAACAGTAAATGCTAATCCACTCATATCTGACTCTCTCTGTGAATTTCTTATTAATTTGCTGCTCTCAAAAGTTAACATTATACGTGCAGAATACACTCTACTAGTCTCGCCTTCAATGGACTGCATACTGCAAGCACCTCCTTTCTCTTCCAGGTATTTATTCTCTCCCTTTCTGAAAATCATGTGGTAGCACTTATGTATGTTCTTGTGAATCTAGAGATACAATACTTTGTTTGCTCCCATGATCATATGCCCCCCAAATTCCTATCCTCTTGGAAATATTTTTGGAAAGAGTTGTCTGCAGTCACTATGACCTTCCCACCCTTACCTCCATCCTATCTGTGGTTGAAAAAAAAAAAAAAAGTGCTATCTTTCCTCTCTAGAATATGAGAATAGGAATCTGTCTTCCCACCATTGTCTCTCAGCCCTGGAAGAGCGCCTACCATATGTCTAAGCTCAGTAAATATTTGTTGAGTGAATAAATCATCTAGAGCTGTATATTGAGTTGGTGAATTCCACAATGCATAGCTTGCCAATTTCTCATGTATTTCTGAAATATTGTTCACAATATATAGCAAACTTTACTAGATCCCAAGTTAAATTACTTTAATCGCTATTTGAAGATATCGTAATGACCCAGAATGTTGAAGTTAATCTATAAATGTAATTTAATCCCTACCAAAGTCGCAACAGGATATTTTTGTATAACTTGGCAAAATTACTCTAAAATCCATTTTAAAGAATAAATATTTTACAATAACTAGGAAAATATGACAAAGATGAATAATGTGAATAAAACTGAACCACTAGATAGAAAAATTGTGGTACAAAATAACAGTAATTAAAACAGCATGAATCTGGCACAGGATGAGAGATCAGAAACAAAGCATATGTTTCAGAATTAAACTCTAATGTATTTGGAGATTTTACAAATAAAAATGATAGCATTTCAAAGGATGGAGAAAACAGTAGTTATTCAATAAAAGATATTGGGACAACTGCCTACTACTTGCTAAATATCTAAGTATTCCTCCATTACTTTTCATACTAAACTCTAGATATATTCACAGTAGAAAAATAAAATATTGGAAAATATTTTTCTCCCCATAGAGTAAAGTCTTTTAAATAGCTCAATAAAGGTAGTACCATAAAGAAAAATACTGACAGTTGACAGACTCAACTACTCAAAAATAATATACATATGTAAATATATATGTGAACCAAATAAAACTAAAAATAGCTATCAGTGAAGTTAAAAATCTAGCAAACAGTTTTACAACATGCATATGCAAAAGGTTACAAAAAGGGTGTTAAAACAACAAGGAAAAGAATATCCCCATATATAAGTGGTCAAAAGATATAGGTAATCCATCAAAAAGTAGAGATGGTCTATAAACACATGAAAAGATAAACAATCCCATTAGTAATGAAAAAATGCCAATTATAATACTGAATTTCCTTTACCAATTATCCAGCTAAGATTAAAAAGACTGGCAATGCACTAGCTTTGCAAAAGTGTGGAAAATAGAGTTCTTATGCACTATTAGTGAGTTAACTGGTACATTTTTGGGAGCTAATTTGCAATCTAATATATTCACCAAGAGTATAAACAATCACTTTCTACATAAAAGGTATCCTTTGTAAGTCATTTATAAAGATAAAACCAATTAATAGGCTATTGATTATGTTCCCATTGGTCCATATAAGGAACCACTAAGAGGAAACTAATTAACGAGATTTACATTTTTGAAATATAAAAAGAGACCCTCCACGTTAAGTGCATAAAGGGCCTTACAAAACTACTTCAGCCCTTCAACATTTCTTAACTCTCCTCTTCTATCTCTATCCTTTCTCTGGAATATGCTCTTTCCTAGTCTCCCAGCTGTTTCTTGGATCTAAAATCTTGTTTATTCTCCACACTGAAGCAATGCTAATAGATGAGTACCTCACTATTATTTCACTCCACACTTAAAAATTATAATAGCCGACTGACCACCATTCAGTTCACCCTTCCTTCCTGATGTGATCCCTGCTATACTTCTCCCCTGACTCTCATGTCCCAGCCACAGTAGTCTTCTTTCAGCTCTGCTCTTCTCCTTTACTCACTCCAACTCCAGGGCCCTATACTTGTTATTCTTTGCCTGGAATCTTTTTGCCAACATCCCAGCTCCCGTCTCACACATTAATTGTTATGGTCTCTGCATCTTTTTTCACTCAGCACAAACATCATTTCCTCAGGGTAGTCTTCCCTACATACCCATTGTACATCAGCTGACCTTTTATATATTTTCACAGATTCTTCCAGCTCTCTTACTTTTTCCTTGTTTAGTTTATCACCATTGGCCATAGTATTTGTGGATATATTATTATTACCCATCTTCCTCTCCAGGCCTCAGCCTGGAGATTGTGTCTATTTTTCTCATCTTCATACTCTTGCTATATCTTGAACACATTTTAGAAACTTAATCCAATTATCTTATCAATGAAGGAAAGAAGAGTAGAAGAGAAGAATAAGGATTTGCTGCTCTATTACTTGGTATCAATAAGCAAACAGTATAGTAATTTAATTATTAATTATTATGACTGTATATAACTCACAAATTTTGAACCATAAAAGTAGTATACTTTTTCCTACTTAAATTGTCTTTTTTTCAAATCGGATTGATAGTCTGTTATCTGCTTACTGTTCCTCATTGCTGGAAACAGGAGTAGATTCACCCTCAAGGGCAGGGTCATAGTTTATAGCAAGAGATCAAGTTTATAGCACATTCTGGAACTCTAAGGACAGGAGCCAAACCCATCTCAGAACTCTTAACTCCTAAAAGTTTTCATACTGAAGCCAGTTCTATTTTTCTTTCACATGTAATACATCAGAAATGTGATGCTGCAATGATGATTCCAGGACACTTGTGCCATGGTCTTAAGATAATTTTACTGTCTTGGGAAAATTTCATTCTAAACCATTCTGATTCGTTTTTTCTAGATTTTCTGTCGTGTATTACAATCTAAACCAAACCACCCAAAACTTCCTAGGAAACTCAGGAAAGACATTTTTTTTTTCTCTTCACACTTATCAAGTTGTCCTAGATGGATGCTGTATTTTTAAAACTTGAATTAGCTCAGTGGTTCCGGCACCTGTCTTGCAAGTGCAAGGACCCAGGTTTGATCCCCAGTAACCACATACCATACTGGGCGTGGAGACTCACGCCCAGCAGCAACCAGTACCACATACCACAGTGCCGGGCGTGGTGGTAATCCCAGCACTTGGGAGGCAGAGACAGGAGAATTGCTGTGATGTGAATTTGAGGCTGAGCTCAGGGCCAGCCTGAACCACAAAATGAGACCCTGTCTGAAAAAAACCTAAAAAACAAAACAAAACAAAAACTTGAAACTATATTATCAATAGTCACTGTCTATCTGTTCACTGAAATTTCAAACCTTTGGTTAAAACCCAGCCATTTCTCTCCAAGCTGAGCTACTATTATCTCCTAAGAAAATGAAGTATATGGAAAGAAAAGGAGACTGGAGGTTCAAAGTGCCTAAGGGTTTTATTTTGATTCAAGAAGTTGACTGTGCATTTTGGTATCAAATATATATTATAAAAACTATGTATAACTGTAGACAGACTGGCACTTAGAGACAGCAGCTGGAAGAATATTTAGTCAGTATTTAATGAACGGCTCAGTCACTTTGTAGAAAGTATCTCTAAACATTACTTTCTGTTTTGTGCTCATGAGCTCATCTAATCTTCTAAACAGGTACACAAAAGTAATTTTTTCTTTTTTTTTGAGACAAGATCTCACTTTTTAGTTCAGACTGGCCCTGAGCTCAGTCTTAAATTCATAGTAATCCTCTTGCCTCTGCCTTCTGCATGCTGGGATTACAGGTGTGGGCAACCACACCCAGCACTGTGGTATGTGGCACTGATTGCTGGTGGGTGTTGAGTCACCATGCCCAGTACCATTGTATGTAGTTATGGGGATTGGACAGAGACATTTGACATAGTGGAAATTCAAGAGTGAAATTCAAGACTGCGCATGAATTTATATACATAAAATAAATGAAAAAGGAGACTTCTGGCTGGTAGGCTATTAGCATCTTATTTAACATTATTGGTACTGAAATTCTTTACATATAAAAAAAGAAAGAAAGAAAGAAAGAAAGAAAGAAAGAAAGAAAGAAAGAAAGAAAGAAAGAAAGAAAACCTAAGCCAAACTAACCACAAGTTTCTACTCCCCTTTCACAATTGGTCTTGTAATTTATGCAACAGTCTTCTTGTATCTCATGGCATTTATCAGATCTTATCTGTGGTTTAGGTATTTGAGTTTTTTATGACCTTCTTAGTCTCTCTTTCTCCCCTAAGTCTGCAACTTTGAAGCCAGGAATTTTGAATTTTTACTTTCCTTATTTAGTGCTTTGGTTAATCTCCCAGAATTCATTAGGAGGTTAATCTTCAAAATAGAGCATTAACATTATTAAAAGAGGCAAATTTAATCCAACTATGAATTTTGGAGGAATGTGATATGATTATTTGGGATACTGAACCCCAGTGGCATTGTAAGAAAAGAACAAGGAATAGACAGACACATATTGACAAACACTCCTTGTTTCTTGTGATATTCTGCCTCCTAGCACCCTCCCAGCAAGAAAGCTTTCACTACATGAGGGCCCTAGACCTTTCACTTCAAGAATCATGAGCCAAAAGATACTTCCTTTTAAAAAGTAGCCTTCCTCAGGGTTATAAGATATAAAATGTCCCCAAAAACCTCATGAACTTGGAAGATGACAGATTATAGGGATACTGTAGTCATCAGTGGACATATCCATCAGTAAGTTCAGTAGCTGAATGTGCTGGTTGGAGGTGAGTCATTGAGGATGTGATCTGGAAGGGTATATTCTTACCCCAGCACTTCCTCCTTCGCCCCCTCCCTCCTTTCCTCCCTCTTCTCTGTCTGTCTGTCTGTCTGTCTGTCTCTCTCTCTCTCTCTCTCTCTCTGTGTGTGTGTGTTTGTGTGTGTGTGTGTGTGTGTCTTAACTCTTATGTGGTGAACAGCCTTCCTTACCCATGTTGTTCTGTCGTGCTGTTTTCACCTCGGAACCAGCCAAAGGTAGACAGAAACTGTGAGTTAAAAGAAATGTCTCTACTTCGAAGTTGTGTGTGTCAGGTACTTTGTCCCAGTGATGGAAAAGACATTCAAGCACTCACCTATTTCATTATAGTAACAAAAAACAGATTAATACACCTAGTAAAATTCCTTGAATGATCAGGAGCTCATAAGACACAGAATCAAACAGGAACAGACAAGATTGAGCAGTGTCCCCAATACCCAGTGCTATGGGGTGAATTACATCCTCCAAATATTTATATATTGCAATCCCAACCAGCAGCACCTCAAAATGTCTCCTTATTTGGCAAAAGGATCATTGTGGATGTAGTTAGTTCTTAAAGTAAGACTACAGTATAGTCCAATATGATTGGCATCCCTATAAAAGGGAAATTTGGACACAAATATACATGCATAGAGCAATAGCCATATGAATAATGCAGAAATCACAGTGATGTTTGTACTCACCAAGAAATGCCAAAGGTTACCAGCTGTAGAAAAGCCTGGAGCAGATTTTCTCCACAGCCTTTAGAAGGAGCCAGTTCGGCTGACACTTCTGTACTGTCCTGGATTTCTAACCTTCACAACAAGTGAGTTGGTACATTTTTGGTTTTTAGTTATTTTAGCCACGGCAAAGGAGTAAAGCTACTGTAACATCACTTGCTGCTTTAAGGGAGTTAGAGCCCACAGGGTGTTTACAACAGTCCTGCCAGAATCTACATTCACTGGGGCATCATCACAGGGCTTCCCATACCACAGCCTATGCTAGGTAACTCTCACCCTGCCTAACTTCTCTTTTTACAGCTAGGCCTTGTAGTCTTCCACATCCTCTTTCTTGTCTTAGAATGTCCCTTCCACCTCTTCATAGGAACCTGATCTCCTTGGAAGAAACTGCTGTTTAGAAGGTGCAGTCATCTTGCACGGATTCTATTCCATCATTCACATCTCTCATGCCACAAAGCCAAGAGTTGGAGTTTTCTGAGACTACTTCTTCCTTTTATCCTTGAACCATCTCCTGCCTCTTAAAGCTTCACTCTATGACCACTGCCTTCCTGTCTCACAGTCACATCATTCACAGATGTAGGACAGCAGGGGCCAAACTGCCTGGATCTTTGAGCTGTGCTTGACACTCACTTGTAATGTCACTTAAATGTGTCTACTTGTGTAAGGCTCATTTTCATCATCTAAAAAAATGGAGATAATGATGATCTACAAAGCTCTTACAGCCTGTTGCTAGGTAAGCAATGAATAAACATTAGCTATTATATCAAATTTAAGATCTGAGCTGTCATCTTTCTCTACATTTTAATGACTGTTTTTGTTTTTGTTTTTGCTGCCTTTACATACATGTAGATAACCTATCCCACTGCTTGATCTCCTTACTTTCAGCAACTTTCTCAGTACCATCTGGGTTACAGATGCTCCTGATCATATTCTAGCCTCATTAACGCTCAACTCTGACACTTTCAACTTCTGAAATTAAAACAATACTATATTCCAATCACAGTGTTAATATTTTATTATTTGTGCTCTGTTGAAATGAAGTTGGCTATTATTACTAAAATAATCTTTGTGCTATTAAAATTATACAAACCCCTATAATTTTTAATCTATAAATGTTATTCTCAGTATTCATCCATACTTTCTTACAGCATCTTTTTATGTTTGTATTCACCCAGGTAAACAGTGCTAAAGAAAATTACAAAAATATTTAAACTGGTACGATGGATTTAACATATTTTGTAATAGTTCCTTTGCTTCAGTTAATTATCCATACAATAGTAAGGCTATTCCTTCCAAATGCATTAACAGACATGGTTCTGAATATTCTCACTGAGTGTTTAAGCAGCTGACTTTGGCTGCTGGTTCCTATCCAATTCCTAAACATAATTATTAGTCTCAATATGGACATGTGTTCCAATAAGGAAATTGGCATTATCTGAAATTTGCCTATACTCTTAGGATCTTTCTGGTTTTCCTGGGATCCTTACACCCTTATGATCAGGGAGGTCTAAGAAAAATATTAGTTTCTTCTTATAAAAGCAAATCAAATAATTTTAAGACAACATGTAGTTTCCTAGTAGCCTTATAAAGCACCCCCTCCAAGACTGTGCACCACCAGGCTTGGGGAAGTCTTATTCCCATTCTCTCTCCATCCTTGTGTGTATGAGTACATTGCTGGCAAAATAGGAACAGGCACCATGAAGAAGACTGAACTCACTTTTTCTCTGGTGGCTATTTCTTAAACGAAATAAGTTTAGCGGTGTTATGTTTAGTGGGCACTGTTAAAATTGCCCTTTCTTTTCTCAAGAGAATATTAGTTCATTTAGAAAAATCATACTCCCAGTTGGAAGCTCTAAAAATAATTTTCAAAACTCTCTCTTTATAGACATTCTTCTGGAAATCAATAATTTAATTTACTAAAAATTAACAATTGTTTGGGAAAAAAAAAAAAACCTCTAAGGATGCCTTTACCCATTTTCTCTTTTTTCTGTAGACTACCTATTATCTGCCCAGAGGGTTTAAAACATTTTCTTATACTTTTTCAAATTCAGCTTCATCACAACCCATTGATACTTCCAAAACCAAAAGACTTCTGAAAGCCGACCCCATTTCTGCTCTGCAGTCAGCCCACAAGTTACACATGCTGCCTCCAGATGCTTCAGCTTTAATCTCAGCATTCTCATCAACCCATGATGTGCTATTTGCTGCAGGTGAATTTCTTGCAAACCTAGGAGTGGCCTCACATGAAAAAGGTAGGCAGTGTAGTCCATAAACTCAGATGTACAAGCAGCCATCTACTTTCTCCAAGATTCCCCTTCCCTTGGAGCCTCTGTTTTGCAGAGGCAGCAGGCAGTTAATCCCTAACTATCAGCAGTTTCGATTTCCCTAGGGGTGACTTAACTTTCCAGGAGAAGGCCTCTCACAGTCAGAAAACAATGCGGAGGGCATTCGCCTTTCATCTCTACAAAACCCTCTGCAATAGATATCTCCTGTTTCCACATTACCCTTCAAGCTTGGCTGTCTGCTCCACTCATTTTGTCCCTGAGGACCAGGAACTGTTGGGCCTCAGAGGCAGCCTGGGATACCAGTATCTCTGCAACTGTTTATGACCTCACTTATCTGCACATAACACACTGCCAGTTCCCCTGGGTAGGAGGGGGATGCTACTCCTATGCTTAGGGGTACAGGTCATCCAAGGTGAAGGGAACAGATCACCCCAATCTCAGTGCCTTCAAGATTCGGGGGGACCAGCTGTTTCCTGAGGCTGCTCTGGGCCTCATCTCTCTCTCTCTCTCTGCTTCCCTTACTTCCTCTCAGATACCTCCCACCCATCCAAACTCCCCACACTCCAAGAAATGCTGTGTCTCACCAGGGAAAAAAGCTTTCCTGTCTCCTAAAGCTTCTTCCAGTCTTTCTGGAGCCAGCACCACCCAAGATGACCAGCAAAGTGCTATCACTCTAGCCCCAAGGCCCGCCAGGTTTCCTGAGCATCTGGAAGCCTTCCTTGGGTTGGATACGTTCTCATCCCTACCCTGATCTGGTTCCTGCTCACTCTTCCTGCCTCAGTTTACTTATCACTTTCCCAATGACCCTCCAAAGTGGCCCTTATCCTTCCTTTCCTTGTTTCTTCCCTTCACAGCCCTATCACAGCCCAACTCACTTGCCTGTTTGTTTCTCTTTCTCTTTACCTGGTTATAGTCTGCATCTCCTGTGGACTATTAAGTCACAGCAGGGCAGAAATTCTATCTTATGGTTAAGGACACGGGCTGTGGAGCCAGACTGTCTAGGTTCCAACCTCAGCTCTGTCACTAACGAGCTGTGTAATCTAAGGCAAGTTCCTCTATCTCCCTGTGATTTATTTTACTTATTTATAAAGGAGAGAATATGCTTTATAAAGTGGTTATAAGAACTACATGACTCAATGCCTGGCATATGACAAGTGCTATAAAATGTTTATTAAAATATGTAGCACTTAGTATCACATTTAAACCACACAGGATGCTGAGAATCTATTTCCTGAGTATTAGAATAAAGGAGTGAGTGAGGGAGTGAGTGGACAAGTGAATAATAAACACAGGTTCACCTATCAGTGATTCACTTGCTCTGCTGAGAAAGAACAACACAGAAAGATCAAGGACATCTGCCTGAATACTTAAAAAGGCGGCATGAATGATTGCTCCGTCACAACTACCTGCATCCCCACATGGCTGTCTAGAGAGTGAACTGTGCTGTTCCCAGGCTGCACTGAGTAACAGTTTGAATGAACCAATGTCCATTTTTCACAACTAGGATACAAATCATATGAGTATATCTTATTTCCTGTAGTTTTATCATTTTACCCTCTTTATAAGTGATAGTTCTTATTTTTAATTACCTATGAAAACTGTACAGTTTGCTAACAGTAATCTTTGAAACTGAAAAGACCAATAGGAATTTAATTATGGCTATTTCAAATTATTTATACCCATATACCCGGTTATGAAGATGAAATTTAAGTCAGATGCTTAAGGGATAATCCAGGTAGCTATCTGAAAAACCTTGATGAGCCATATGTTGACATTTTTTAATTTGTAAAGACAAAAAAGAAAATATAAAGTAATATAAGAAGATTTTAAGATGATATAAAAATGATTTTTACAGATGACTCAAATTTAAGATTATACACTACACTAACAAAGCACAGGCTTTCTTCTTTTATTTTCTTTGTAGGCTTTAAATTCTTATGTGTTTTCTCTTTGCTCTCTTATCTGTCTTCTGCAGATCACTATAAAAAAATCATTGTTATAGAGAGTTGGTCTAGTATGGCACAGCCAGATTATTATAAGATTATAAAACAGAATCGAGTAAGAAGGATGCATTTACTATGAGAAGATCACACCCTTATAAATCGTCCTGGTGGCCAGCCTCTGTAATCATGTTCACAGTGGTAGTCCCCTCGATACCCGGATGAGGGGAAAAATTAAGAGTAGTATTTCTCCAACCAATCTGTCATCAGCTCTTTAACACAAGAATGTCACAGGTAAATGAGAGTCTTTTAGCATGTTTATATGATATACACTTTGGTAAAGCATGAAAAATATTAAACTTTTATCTGCATGACTAATGGGATGACATAAATGAACACTTTTTATTATGATCAACTAATCAGATGCTGACACTATGATCATTTAGTGTTTACTGTTAATTCACGCTGATGCACTAGTACATGGCATGTACCCCACTGACTAAAACAACAAGTTTACTGCAGTAAATGTATTCAGCAGTATACTCCCCATTAATTCCATGAAATACTCACATCTCCTAACTTCCAATACTTAACTCTTTTTTCTACTTTCCTTGGAGCTCATGAACGAGTTTGAAAATCCAAATGGAAATGAGACCACACAGAGAAGTGATATCTTCCTGTTACACTTGATTTTGTGGCAATACCATGATTCATTTCATATAGGCAGCTCAATCTAGCATTTCCTCTGTAGCCTAAAATCCCATCATGTTCTGTTCAGCTCACTGGATCAAAAATACATTGCCATGTCATTTCCCCACTGAAAATCATTCTACTATTATTTTTTGCATGGAAATCAGTCTCTACTCTTTGCATACCACTCTTCATCTCCTCTATCAATGTTTCTCTCATTTCTGCCTAAAATTTTTCATCACTCAAATAAATCTATGTACTGGAAACAGAAAAATTTGTTTTCAGACTTAGTAGTCTTAAATACACCACTTTTTAACTGATGAGTCCATTGCAAACTGCATACTTTGGCTCACTCTGTAAGAAACACAATTAAACTAACGCAAAGCTGGTCATGACTCATGTATAAGGAAATGAAAACAGTATCATCATTAAACACCAAATAAAGCCATTGATTCCGTGTATTATTCTGTCAGTTTTAATTGAATTGCATTTCCCCCTTTCAGTTCTTAATTATGCAGTTCATGCTGAATCATTATTTTTATCCAGAGAATGGGATAATGTTCTCTTCTTCCTTACCTTAGTGTCTAAAAATATAAGCCTGTTGAGAACAGAAAAGTCTTTGTTAGCCTTAATTAAAGCAAAACACCTGCTTTTATCCTGGGAACTGAATGTGTTGCAGTACTGAGGGACTGTTACCAAGTAAAAGGACAATAGGCTGCTTCCTGCTGCATGTCCCTCTCCCTGACCTGCAGTCTCAGCTCTCTCCAGATTCTATCAGAGGAAGAAAACTGTGGCCTCATGGTCCAGGAGGCCTTTGCAGCTTGCTAATGAGCTTTAACTGTCTAGACTGCCAAGTCTAGAAAATATAAAGTGAAGTGCACTGTTTTACATGGGGTTGATATGGTGAGATAATAGTCAATCTAAAACTTCATTCTTCTGTTATCTGGTCAAAGATTTAAAGGCAAAAGCAGAGTCTTTTCTTTGATATATGCCACATAAGTAAGAAGATGGGCAAGTTGAAATGAGCAAAGAGAGATCAAATAAGTTTCTATCAAATCTAGGTCTGAAGGAAAGCCTGCCACCACAGTGTGATTTTTTAGTTGATAAGAGGTAAACTCCCCATAACCATATTGACAGTTTCTAAAATGCTTCTGCCAGATTCAGATACATGCAACACTATAGTACTGGCACATTTTAACTTCTAGGATTCAACTTACCAGGACCAGCTCTTCTTCAGGAGGTATCAAAAGATAAAGAGGGTTAAAATGCTCTAACCCTGTTGGCAAATTACTCACCTTAGAGCATATAATAAAGGCAGAACTTTGTATTTTTGCTGGGAAAATGTCCCGACAGCAACCTGCTTGCTAGTAAACCTGGAAACTGTGAATAGAGGGGAGAACTGGAGACAATCTTTGATATCCCTACGGCAATCAATTTATGAACTGAAATTTGTGAGCTGAAAGCCCCAAACAAGTACAGCCTGAGTCAAGGTAAGTAGTGAACGGAGAAGAAGAAGTAGCTCGACACAACCTTAGAGTTCACATATTTGCCTCTTCAGCCTGAGAATGTGTAGTCTGATCCACTGAAGACCTACTTTTACAGAAATGTCTCCTCATTTTGTCCTCTGTGCAGCTGGATCTGTAAGATCTCTGCTAATAAGAAAGCTGTCTTGAAATGTGAAAAGTACAAATCATTCTTAGGTTCATTTTACCCATGTTCAAACTATCTGCCAAAACTTCCCTATGCAATGTGCTGTAAAGCATTCTAATTAGTTTAACACAATTTCATACCCTTTTAATTCTCAAACTGTCCTTTGATGAAAGTGAGGAAACAAAAGAAAATGACCAAGACGTGAAGAGGAGGGTGTAGGATGGGCAGAGGTTGAGTTCTTTATGATTTTTTGCAAGCACTGTTGGGATTCTTTTTTATATTATTGATCAGTTTGTTCTTGCATCCTAACTGTGTGTGTGTGAATGTTTGGTGTATGAAACAAGATCCAACTTACATATTTAACAAACAAGAATTAAATGCAAATTCTGAGATCTGAGTTTATATTCTTTATATATTCCTGACTCAAATTCTATAGTATTAGGCAGCTGGTAAGTCCATAAATAATATTGATTCTCTATGTTCATTGTTCCTAATGCTGCAAACTAATGCTTATGCCATAGTAACATCTATCTTAAATCAATTTCCTGCAAATGCCTTTCACAGCTATTTTGGTTTTATTAATAAACTAAAACATAGAATATTTGAGCAATGTATTTTTTGTTTCATACAAATTTACAGATATCTGAAAAGATTATGAAGGAAATAAAATTTGCATTTACAAGAGGCTGTCTTTTAGAAGAGTTTATGAAATTATTCTTTCACTATTCAAAATGGGAAGTCATAAAACATGGAAATTATAACAAGTCCTTGGCAAAAATTCACATGAATGGTGCTTGCCAACATTTTAATTAAGGAGAATAGGTTGGCTTATCAAATATAATAGAGGAAATATTGACCAAAGTGTGGTTCATCTAAGGGAAAGTCAATGGAACATGAAGTTCAAGACACAGCATCTGTCACATTTTGCCCTTAATACCCTTTGTGAGGAACAAACATTCTCCCTCACCTTGTGTTCTAAGATGAGAAACAAATCAAAATGCTCAGCCGCATCTTACAACCATGTTCAGGGATTTATGGAAGTATAAAGCAATCTGATGCTAAAGGTATATTTGGAAGTTAGATACCAAAGGGATCTCCATGCCTCTGGAGATCAAGTAGGTCCCCAATCTAGAGATGGGTTGGTTCTTCACCTTTGCTGTAACTTGAGCCTCAACAAAGGCTCTGAAAAGAATCACTGAACTACTACTTTATGAATGCAGGAAACACAGCCTTACCCTGCCAGGGCACAGGAAATTAAAAGCTGACAAATATTCAAGGAAAAGAAAGGAAATCAAGTAATAAATATACTCCATGAAATACATCCTGAATGTCATCTTGATGAGCTACATTATCTCATGACCTAAACTACTACCTGGCTGTAATTAAGCACCTTAGGAATAACTTGTTTCATAGTGTTCTAGTGATCTAAAGTTAATGTTCAACTATTAACAGAAAATAGGATTCCAAGTTTGAGAAGAGTGCTATTGGGTTACCATTATCAGATTCTGTTTAAGTCTTGCAATAAAGGAATAGCTTCAGTGCTGGAAGAATCTGAGCCAATGAAGAAATTATGTGAAAGAAATCTATTCACTGAACTAGGGTATTTTATGTTTCAATATTGGAACTTTAACCTTGTTTTTTCATCAGAGAAGTTATTCTTAGTGGTTGGCAGAGTAAATCCATGTTATCCTGCATTCTGAAGCAGTTGAGCTGAATCTAATTAGAACATCTGCAGATTTATGCAGCTTTCTGTATATTAAGTTCCCTACCTTTGTGAAATAAATATTTCTCCTTAGTGCTTTATTTTTATCCATCGCAGTGCTAACAGACAATTATGGTATAAATTTTAACCACTATTTTTATGATCCAAGGATGAACAGTACAAGTCTAAAATATCAAGCACTGATTTCAGTGCCTTTCCCCTGACCATCCATTTGGGCTTAGAGAAAAGGAAACAATTATGAACTCAACTACTTGTCTCTTGTTACTAATTTTTCAGAGATTTCTAGGGTGACCCAGATGTTTCTGAGATATTTAAAATAACTTTTTATTTTTTAAATCTTGGTGTCTCATCACAGAGAATTAATTAAACCATTTAAGCAATTAAGCAAACAAAGGGCTAACTTTTTTTCTTTTTCTTTCTTTTTTTTTTTTTTTTTTTGCAATTTAGATAAATTACTAAGATGCAAGTAGAAATTGGCATTTTTCTAGAATTAACTTTAGAATGCTTTAACCCTCTTGGCAAGAAAGGCTGACTGCCATCTTTTTTTGGTAACAAAACACCCCTTTTATTCCTTTGGGACAAGCTCTTCTTAAATACCAGAGGCGGGCCTTGAATTTGAAATCCTCTTGCCTCAGTCTACAGAGTAGCTGAGATTACAGCTATGTAGCACTCTGCTAGGATAGGATCTTTTGTTTTGTCCTGATTTTGTTTTAACCAGCTCTCTATTTCTTACCCCAAGTTAAACAGTAATTTCACTTCAATTTTACAACTCAAGATGTTACTGTTAGTATTAAATTAAAATTTGTTTTTATTTCTCAGGCTGAGAAGTAAAAAAAAGGCTTCAATCCTTGAATTACAGTCCTATTAAACCACCATCCATTTCACTGACTAGGTATGAACAGTAATCAAACTACTTTGAGGCTTAAGATATTCATGGGTAAAATGAGGATAATAACATTTTCCCTGGTATGTTAATATAGGTGTTAAATAATGAATGTAACTAGTACACACTCTACAAATAAGAGCTGAAATATAAAGATGGAACTATCAAAATGAAGCTTGCAAAATACTTTATTGGCTATGTAAAAATAAAACACTTGTTTTATTATTATTATTATTATTATTATTATTATTACTATTATTATTATTATTTTAGCTTTTTGAGACAAGGTCTCGCCTTGTAGTTCGGATTGGCCCTGAACTCACTATGTATCTAGCCTCAAACTCACAGTAATCCTCCTGTTCTGCCTCCCAAGTGTTGGGATTTTAGACGTGAGTCACCACGCCTGGCACTGTGGAATATGGTAACTGGAGATCTAACTCAGGACCTTGTGCTTGCCAGGCAGACAGACACCAGAACCACTGAGCTAAATCTCTAGTCCACATTTGTTTTATTTTCTTTTTATCTTTATTGGTACATTAAATATACACATCATGATTGCACTCCATAATGGGGATTTGTACCAGTACAAGATACAACTTAATTCTCATTTCTTCCCATAGCCCTACCCACCCTACCACCCCCCCATATACATAAAATTTGTT